>PVJX010038578.1:0-16223 GCA_004027295.1 Dolichotis patagonum
TTATATAGATACTTCCTATTATAGATTCTCCTTTTCTCTGAGGACAGTTATTTAACCACCTCCTTCTCCCCAGCAACCATCTGTTCTCCAGGACACATTGTCCCAGCACATTTCATCTTTTATATTTTCCATATTGGTACTCACATCTTTTCTTTTTTCATGGACTTACATAAATTATATTTTCTTCCATGAGGTTTGTGAGCCTCTTTATGAGAAATACTGGAGGTAGAGTGATATTCATGAACCACTAGTACAGGCTGCCAAGAACTGGTCTGGAGGCTTCTACCAGGAGTTCATAGTAAAATACGTAACTTGGCCATGGCAGAATGTTGGAGCAGACCCCACAGAGCACTCCTTCGGGCTTCGCGGCTCAGGTGGTGAGCATTTTCAACGTTCCTCCAAACATCTCTTCTTGTAACATTAAACTGCTGCATATGAATACTACTGCTCACCATGCAGACTTCCCATTGAGCACTTGGGTTTATATGGAGCCTGAAAGAAAGAGAATCTATAAAACCACACCAAGGTTGTAACTTCAGAGACCAGGACACGTGGCACTGCAGGCCCTGCTGAGAGCGCGGCTTGTACAGAAGCACTTACACAGAGGGGACGAACAGATGTGTGTTAAATGAAAGATGAATGGCTTGAGAGTCTCTAATCTGAGATCGCAGAATCACTGTCTGATATGTGATCAATAATATAATATTCAAATGAAATTGGGTGAGCACTTGCCCTATTGCATTGCATAAACTACACAGCTGATCCAGA
Source organism: Dolichotis patagonum (assembly GCA_004027295.1). NCBI lineage: Eukaryota > Metazoa > Chordata > Mammalia > Rodentia > Caviidae > Dolichotis > Dolichotis patagonum. The sequence continues at coordinate 769 of PVJX010038578.1, forward strand.
GAGATCACTGCTCCCGTGATTTTCCTGGATGGGTAGAGAATCCTGGAGGAATTCCTTCAGCTTCTCGGGCCTTGACTAAAGAACTGGAGCAGACGCACAGAAGAGTCCCAGGCATGCGCATTTAGTTATCTATTTTAACCGTAGTTTATTAAGACGTGGGCACAGTGCTTACTGTTCACCGTTCTTGGTCGAGTTGCTCTATGTGTGTAACACATCCCGATTCCTTCTCATCCCCTGATCCATCTCTTGATTTCCTTTCCTTTCAAGAAGGAGCTATCGCCCTACTTCCTGTTATCTACTTTTTAGAGAAGGTGGAAAAGAAGTACATGCTTCAGAGTCAGAGCGGGCCAGTGAACAGACTCACTGAGGCAGGAGGATAAGAGGAAGGGTTCTTTGGTACCTGCAATTCCTGGGTTGGCTTCTCTCTCATCTGAATAATGCATCAGGACAATGGTCCTATCAAAGTCACTTGGCTCAGCACCAGATTTCAGCTGTCTCATGGACAGACTCACGGGGCTTTCGCTAGATGTAAATGAAGGATTGAAAACAGCACTTTTCCGATGGCTTCTGCACTCAGGAGCTGCAGAGCGAGTTGCCCCGGATCCTGCGCTGTGCCCGGGTCTCCCTGACTTCTCCAGATTTCACCCGGTTGTTTGACTGGTGTGTCCCAAAGCTGTCATAGAAATGTCTGAGGCTCAGAGTAGATAAGTCAGTAGCAAAGCACATGGAGTGCCACACTTGGACATATGCAGAGTTCGGTGGTTTGAGCCACCCTGTCCTCAGAAGCACTGACACACAGGTTGGGTCCCAGCTATAAGAGTGGCTGCTGAGGAGCAAGACAGGTCGGCTTCGACATACAGAGTATGGACTGCTCCCGTGCAATGCAATGGTGAGTGAACTTCCAATCTTTAGTTAATACTCATTTCAAATTTGTTATGGCCAGATAATTAGGCCTTGAAGCAGGTCATCAAACCACTCAATAAAAATAATAATGGCAATACAATAATATTATGCTAACTGTAGCCCCTGCTCTAGAGGGTCTCATATACAGTAACCAGTGTGTCCTCACAATGGTTCTAAGAGGTATGTATGCAATCATTTGGCTTTACAGATGAGAAGCTAGAATTAGGAAGGTTTTTTTTAAAAATTTTTTTGTTTGGTTTTGCTATCTTTTGGTACCAGGAATCAAACTCAAGTGAGGATAGGAAAGCAAGCAGGCACCAAAGATCTTCAAAACCCAGGCTGACCAGATTAGGCCAGGTGGCACTGAGATATGGCTTATGCAACTGAGGAAGTCATTCCCAATAAGATGTATTTTAAATTACTTGAAGGTTAAGTCTAAGAGCCACAGGTGACTGGGGTGTTACACTGATCGAGATTTAGACCACTCATGGGCAGGTGAGAGTGAGAATCATGGTGGAGAGCTGTAAAGGATCGGAGGTGTTGAGGAATTGGACACTAACTGAGTTACTCCAAAGGGAAACGTGGAGTATGTTGGGTAATCTCACTTGCAGGTGTTGGGGAGTGGAACCCAGGGAGTGGCAGGGATGTGAAGTGAAACAGGCTCAGGCATTGATCTCGTAAGGAAACAGGAGATGTTCTGATATCAATCAATAATTATTGAGAGAACTGGGTCTAATTAGCCTGGTCCAAGACCAGCGAGCAGCTTGTGTGGTTGCTCAGTGGTGTTACTCGCCGTAGCACAGTGACTCCAATCACGCTCTCACCACGGGGGAAACTGCAGTGGGAAGGAGAAGAGAAGAGAAGAGAACGCCCCTTTGTGGCCGGGTATGCAGGCTGTTTCTGGGGATTGTCTGCCAGTTTCGTAGCACTTTCCAGGAAAGGAAAGGGAAGGATATAAACTTCAGGCAGTTCGGGGCAGGGGGCGGACAGTGGGAACCCAGCCTTCAGAACTGAGCACGGAGCAGGGGACGTAGCTCAGCGGCACAGGTGACTGCCTGGTAAGTGTGAGGTTCTGGGTTTGATTTCTGGTACCAAACAATACCAAAACCAACCAACCAAACAAGCAAAAAACCCAGGATGGCACCAACGCTTTCCCAAGTCCCACACCTGCGGGCGCTGCATGGGGGCTGATGGCTTCCCCAAATGGGTAGAAGAGCTCTCGGCAACAACCTTGGAAACTGCCTCCATCTACCATGTACATTGTAGCTGGGCCCTGTCTGGAGAAGTTTATTTTGTTTGTGGGAGACCCTTTATGGAATGGAAATATTATTTTGGCACATTGCACTACACATGTACTGTATCTAAAGTTTTTAAAAAAATCTTTCATTAAAATATAGAAAATTCAAAGTATTTACTTTTTCCCCATATGAAACAGTTTAAAAAACCATTCATTTTACGAACCATTCATCTTTCCACTTGCCTCATGGAATTTAATAATATATCAAAAAGCAAGGTGGGTCCCTGAAACTCAGCCATTGCTCTCTTGATTACAATTATAAAATGTAATTTCCCATTCCTTCTAGGCCATGACTTCTCTATATTCCTGGAAATTATTGAAGGAAAACAATTGCTTTCAGTTCTGATTGTTTCTTGTCTTCCCACCGAAGTACAAGATGGACGTGTCTCAAAGTTTCGTGGAGTTACAGAGTGTAAGTCTAAACAACATACTCTTTATTCCGCAGACATCCCAGCCATGGAAAGTTTACACTAATTACCTGTGGTTCCGTTAATGTTGTGAGCTGCCCTTCATCTCTCCTACCCAGACGCGAGGCCCGCTTTCCTCAGCAGATCTATTCCGCAGCTTCTGTTCACACCTGACATCAATTTCCTTTGATGTTCGCAGCATAAATGAGAATCTACGGCGAGCGGCACTTGCGAGGCGCACAGGATGCCTTGAAAAGAATGGCAGGTATTTTCCTCATTAAAGCAGCCGTAACAGATAGTTAGATATGAGGCTGTCCCTCACCTTGCTGCTAATTAATGACTATGATTGCCACCCAAATAAGATCAGGCAATTAAATGTGATAACATTTCAGAAGCAAAGAAAATATACACCAGTCTTGGAATAGCTTCTTCCCGATAAATAAAGTTGATCTTTGGAAAATTACCATATAAATGTACTATTCTATCAAAAAAATCACACAAACAAAGGAACGCAATAATTTTACTTTTAATTGAAACATGAGTTACACATCCCATTAAATTAAAACGTTATGGGTTGGCTTATGGGACGGTGTTGTAAACAAGCTCCGTGGTACTCGGCAGCAGGAGACACTGGTAGGAGCAGTAGCTCGTCCAAGCTTGTCCTTGAAGATGCTTTGGGGAATATGTGACATGCATCTTAGCTAAGTGTTTTTTTTTTGTTTGTTTTGTTTTTTTGTAACAGATCTGTGACCAGGTCTGGAGGAGCGGAGCAGAGACACAGAGAAGCAGCGGTTGACTATCCCAGCTCAGAAAGCTGCGAAGTCCGTGCTGTACCTATGCAGGAACTTTCCAGACAACAGCAGTGAACATGGCGTTAGATAACCAGCTGCTTCTGATTCATCTTTGGGTTTCTAGTGATGCTACCTCTAGATCCTACTTCCACTAAGCCACTCGGAAGCCAGGGAGACCAGCCAACCACAGTGGACCAGGAAACGGGTGCTCCTCCCCTGCTCTCCCTTCTCCCCTCACTAAGGAAGAAGTCAGGGTGGAAAGGAATCTTATTCCTCATGCCTGTTTCTTAACTTGCCCTTGAAATCTGCCTTTGACAGTCTCCAGTGCTAACTTTGAGGAGACAGCCTTGTCGCAGTGCTTGGTCTACAGGAGTTCTGTGTATACCGTTAAACATTATAAGGACCTGTACATTATAGTAGCAATGAGAAATACCAATCCAAAACTGTCCCCATCACTATGAGGAGACCCTGAAGAAAAACCTCATCATAAAACATTGTGGGGATATCCCGAAAAAGAATCTCTTCATAAAACATGGGAAGATCCTGGGAAAGTCTCATCATAGCGCACTCTGTACCGATTCCTTCCCAGAGGGTGGGGGGAATCAGAGGTGTTTCTGGGGTGCAGCAAACTAGTGTTCATCACAGCCAGTGCTGGGGAGGCCAGATGCCAGCAGGCAGTTTAGTGACTCTTCAGAACATGGGAAAAATGGGTGGTACATACAATTAAATAGATAATGGATATATATTTATGCATATACATTCACATGCACATATGCATAATTACTTATATCAGTCTAACACCAATGGGAGTTGTCTCCTGGCAGAGGACTTTTGGGGGTCCGTGCCCTTCTATCTCAGCCCAGCACGAAGCAGTGTCCAGAGACTAGTGAGTAGTTGAATTCTGTAGAAGCACACACACACACATGCACACACATGCACACGCATGCACACTCTCAGGCTCCCTGGGTATCATTAGGGCCATGTTACCTGGGAGCCACATCAGCTTTTGAGTCTCTCAAGTCCCATGATGTCTTTGTCAGACACTCTCCCTCTTCTTGCTTTGTCCTGCAGCCGTCTTCTCCATTCCCTTCTCCCTGGGGAGCAGCTCTGTAGATATTCCTCCCAAACGCATGCCAAGCTTTTGGTCGAGTGTGGCTTTGTGGGAATCATAATGTGCTTGAAGTCTTGGACTTAAGAAGTGAGGCGCTTAGGGTAGTGCTCTCAAAGGAAGATTGTAGTGCCTGATTGGAAGCCAGATCGTAGGTGGGTTGCCTGTTTCTGAAGCAAGAAGATGTTCATTTTTAACGTGATGCACATTAAAAATTAATTTGATTTTGATTTATTTTAATTTTATTTTGATTTATTTTTAATTTTAATTTGATTTTAATTTGGTTTTGTTAAATGTTTAAATATCAACAACTCATGATTATTTGAATCAATAAGAAATGAATTTCTTTACAATTTATCTAAATCTTACTTTTTCTTTAAAGGAAATGAGAGTAAGACAAAGTCACAGGCCTTTGTGGGCATCAAATGAGGTAATAAATTACTAAAACATGTGCAAGGATGTTTAGTTCTTGGTGACCTGTTTTAAGAAGAAATATGAAAAACAAGTGTAAATCCACAGAGAATCAACGGGAATTCTAAGGAATTTGCAGCTTCTGGCTTGTGGAAAAGTTAAGAGTAAAACATAAGATGAACTTGACAACTGTCTTTAACACATTTCTATGTGAAATGGAAATTAATTTTGTGGATTTTATTCCACATAACAATAATCTATGGTCCAAGTTTTTTATGAACTTGATTGCAAATTAATGGAAGGTGGATTTCTTAGCAATTACCAGGACCCAAAAAGAGTGGGTAGCTCAGAGGAAATTTTCAATTGGATAGACCTGAATTCCAGTCTTAGTTGATGATTTGCTGGCTGCGTTACACTGAGCACACTCATTAATCTTTTGACACTTCAATTTCACCCTTAAAAGGAGAATGAATCTGTATAGACTACTACTAACTAATAAATTTTTAAGAAATTTTTAATATACACAAGTCACATACCATAATAATGATCACAATTAGCCCCTAAGGAATTCTTAAGTATTCCTTTGGAATGGAAGGGTTCCAGCCCAGTGGTCTGGCCACTAGTCCAGGATGGCTCAGAGGGGCTGTCTTGTTGATGGAGACATTGTCAGTGTAGCCGGGTTGAGTGTTCAGTTACTACTTTTGAGTCAGTGAATAAACTGAAGAGACAGTGCCATTGCATCTACATGTTGCCTTTAGTCTTTTCCAACACTGAGAACTTGAGCCAGTTTCAGTGATCCAGACCAGGGAAGTAGAAAAATTACCTTAAAAGTTGAACAATGAAATACTGTCCCACTTCTACCATGGGTAGAATACTGTGCAAGGGAATAGTGATCCCTGCTCCTGGAAACATTTCCTGGGGAGTACTTGACTGTCAGACAACAATTGACACACTGCAAGTCAGACAAGTTACTCCTGTAGTGGGAAATACAATAATGAATGATTCTACTTAAAACCTCTTTGAGGAATGAAAGCCCAAAACAGATTTTTGCAATTAGGATTGTGTCTATTGGTTTGGAAAATATAGTAAGACACTCAGATACAATCTTTGGTAAAAGACACAATTCTTCGTGGGTTCCCCTAATTCTTCGAGTAGCAATTAATCAAAAGTATTTCAGAAAAACATGTACATGAACTTTGCACAAAGGGGTGGTAAAAGGTCTGCAGACTTGGTTTTACTCCTTTGGTAGTTCTTTTGCTTTAATCCAAGTGTCTATGCTTTTGCACTGCTGAATCATCACCCTTAACACATTTCTATGCATACACAATACTAATAGCAAATCCACGCGAAGGCAAGGCTGGTGAAAAGTCATAACTGTTAAAAAGTTCTTCTATAAAATGCCGTGGGATTATTTAGGTTAGTAAAATACTAGCAAAGATTGTTAGAAACTCCAGAAGGATCTCATCAAAGTGTGAGACTGTGCAACATAATGACAGAGGAATTTAATGTAGATAAGAAAAAGGTAATGCTTTGGGGGAGAAATCATTTAAACTTTTCATATACATTGGTGGGATCTGAATTAGCTGAACTTCTCAGGAAAAAAAATAAGGGGTAATTATGGATGGAAGTATTCATTGAAGACATCTGCTCCATCTTCAGGAGCTGTTAAAGCTAATAGACTGATAGTTATATTAATAAGGCAAGGGAAAATAGTATGGAAAATATTATGACATTATGCTATATAACCACGGATTTAATTTCACTTTGAACACTGTGTTAGCTTTTTAATCCTTCCTTTTAAAAGATGTAATGTTTACAAAGTAAAAGTTAAAACAAAAGAGAAGAGAAATAAGAGGAGACTGCAGAGAAGCCTCAAAGCCCAACGGATGGGGCAGAACTTCCGGTGCAGCAGGAAGCTCGGTACCACAGTGCCACGCCTTCCGGCCAGACTCAGTCAGGTCGGCTCACAGCTGTGCCACCCTTCTCTCAGAGGTCCTCCCTGGGAGACCATCTGCATTTAGTTTTCAGTGAAGCATTTGATGCTCTGGCCTCCACAGAAGTCCACCATCCTTTGCCACATACATGATTGGTAGGGGCTGTACTGTAAGTATGTGTGAAAATGAAACTGTACAAACATTAATCTGAAGAGTTATTTCTTTTTGTGTCACTTAGAAATACCATAAGATGGTGCCTGCTTGCATAGTGTTCCCATTGACTTTTTGCCACTTATTCTGTCTTTTCCAAACTTCTAGAAACTCTTTCAGTGATTCCCTTTGTTGAACTGATATTGAGGGAGTAAGTGTCTATGATAGTAGCAAGATACATATTGTAATTAGATATTTTTCTTTTAACTGTTCTATCTTATTCTCCTCATTTAAATGATCTTTTCTGGCAGATACAGCTCCTTCATTGAACGTGTTCTGGTGCACCATTTAATCCTCCTTCCTGCTAAATCTAGTGTATTAGAACATCCTGGTTGTACAGCCCAGACCAACACTACCTTTGACGTTCTGGAGATGTGTGACCTTAGGGAGGAATGTATACTCCCTGGCTCCCAATCTCTCCATGTGAAGCAGTAGTGATAGTTCTTGAGGAACAACTATACTATTTTCTGTTGTGGCTGTGCTGATTTATGTTTCATATCCTCACCAGCGTTTGTCAATGTTTGTCTTTTCCATGAGAATCATTCTAACTTCCATATTTACTGCAGCACCATTCTGAATGATGGTGTGAAATCACCCAAGGGAGGTGTCCACTGATAGGTGAACAGACGAAGAACATGTGGTATGAACAACACGATGGAATATTACTCAGCCACAACAAGGGCGACGTCCTGACATTTACAGCAACGTGAATGGAACTGGGATTACTATATGGAATGAGTTGAGCCAAGCACACGAAGACAAAGACCACGTGAATTCAATCACATGTAGGAGTTATCAGTGTGGGGCTCACAGGAATGGTTAGCAGAGCCCTGGAACAAAACGGGGTGGGGAGCAATTATTTAATGGAACCAAGTCACAGTCAGATCGGAGGGGTATGTGTTGGCACTCTGTTGTGTGGAGGAGGCTGTAGTCAACAACACTGTACCATGTAACCCAAAATAGCTAGAAGAAAGGATTTTGAATCTTCTCATCAGAGGTGATGGCATCAGAAGGGCCCGAGTGGACCAACTCACCATGGCTAAATGTGCCAAAGCACCACATTGTCACCATATAAATGTACATATATTATATTGCCTGTCAATTAAGAATTTAAGAAATGGCAAGGGTATCATCAGACTCACAGAGGAAGCATAGGAATTAAACAGGATAATGGATGAGGATTTCTGTGCACATGTAAGTGCTTTGGTAGATGTCACTGTGACAAGTGAGTGGTGGATTTCATCATTTAATTTCAAAAAAAGCTGGCTTTCTGAGCAGTCTAAGCTTCCCCATGTGTGGTACCCAGAGACTGTTCTAATTTACAGTTCTGTGTGATCCAACATTGGGTTCCCTCTGCAGACCCTGCACTAATCCTTGGGACCGTTCCGCTGCAGCTGAAAGGAGGATTAATGCATCTTCCGCTCTGAATGGTCCCACTCAGAGTCGGCTTCCAGCGCAGCCCTTCTTGCTAATGCTGAGTGGCATCTCCAGTGAGTACTTCAAGCCAGAAAGCAGTGTGTAGCCAGACCCTTCCTTCCGTCTGGGAATCTTCCCACTCTCCCCAAGAGCCCATGATTGGTCCACCTCGGACATCTGTGGCCCTTAATGTGTTCTGCTTGATCCAAACACCCAGATGTGTTTTTGTTTGCATTGCGCATCAAATCTCTCTCTACCATCATAAGCGACTCAATTTTGTGTGCCTAATGTTATTCACTATGGAGCAAAAAGAACTTACTGAGTTACTAATAAACTACCAAATCATAGATCTACCTCTTGTCATGAACTCACATTTACAGTTCAAAGAATAATAACTAAGGCTCAAAAGGAAAATGATATCCTCATAGTAAATATGAAGTAGAAATACAGAGAATGTTCATTTCTCCTGATCCTAGCTTTGCAGAGACTGATTATTAAAGGAGCCAGGATTTATGATTTTCAAAAACATGGAATCAGTTACTACCAGAAGGACGACATCTCCACTTCCAAGCTTGGACCAGATCATAATAATGTATTTTATGTTCATTTCAGAAAAAAACAAAAACAAAAACGCAGCACCAATCTGAAATATGTGCAAGATTCACCTTTTCTCTAAAAGTTCACTATGAGAATAAATGGGCGCTGTTGTTACTGATTAATTTATACTCCCACCTATCTTGTTTTGTGTAACAATCTCCCTTTCACAATATTAAAAGATTATTTATATGTTATTTTTTTACCTACCTTTATCACAACTAGCTATGAAGTTTTAGTATTTTCTATGTGAATGAAGGAAAGCAATTTAAAGGAGCATTTCTTACACTGAATTTTCCCATTCTTTGACTAGCATGAATTGCAGATTTCCATGGATGAGGGGCATCGTGTTAGCCTTGGTGAGTGTGATATGAGATGAGAAGAAGGGAGGTGACCAGCTTCTGCACAGCTGCCAGGCATATCCTCTTTATTGAAAAACTATTTTAAATGTCCCACCTTCAATGGAGGGGCAATGATTTAAACCCCACAGCTGCTAGTTAAGTAATAGTTACAGCAGCTGGGTTCCAACTGGACTATGGTGTGAGCCATTTTCCAAATAAGATTGAAAAAAATAAAGCTATGAGCTGGGGGTAGAAATTCTTTTGCCATTATAGTCAATATCAGCATCAAAGACTACAGAACTCCCAAATTTCAAGGTGTCACACTGGGAAATTCAAAGCCATTTTGGTAAAAGATGTGTACTATTATATTGAACGATCTTTTGAGTTAAAAATATTTAACTGAATTACTGTCAGATGATTGAGGGGGATTTTTAAATCATGCAAATGAGAGAAGTATTTTTCTGAGGGCAATGGAATTCGTGTACAGAGGAGCATTACTGATCATTAGCATGGGGGAGGCATACTTCTGCCTAATCAAATGTCCATTAATACCGAGAATGCCTGTCCTTTTCACTGACTGCAGTTTAGAAGAAGCACATGAAAAGGTGGTCGCATAAGATAGAGATGCCTTCATTAGTCAACATGAATGGCATACTCTTCTTTTTAATGTTCTTTCCTTCTCTTTTTCCTCAGAGCTTCTAGAAAAGTGGCCTGTGCATACTCTCTCTCTAAAATGCAATTAGTAAGTTAGGGATAAATCAATCATGCATCCTGCTGAAAGGTCTGTTTTCTGCACCCCGTTTAACATCTCAGACCGCGTTCCTAGCCAGCAGACGGATTGGATCAGTCCTCTGCTTGCTCCTGCAGCTGTGTCCCACATGACTGCCGGGGATGGATGGATGGCGATGCGCTGCCCGCCCCAGGCCCAGGTTAGTGACAGGAAGCAGCGCTTTGGAAACCTGAGGACAGGTTTTGCAAGGTGATTTCACAGAGCTCAGTCCAAATCCCACGGCTGTTCTCTCCTGGTGATTGAGTGACCTTGGGGAAGGGAAGGCTTCTGCTCTCAGTTTTTGCTTTTTCATTACACAAATGCATATGGAACCTCTGCTTCCCACTAGGCACATTGTGGTGGTCAGTGAAGCTGGCCGAGCCAACAAAACGTCTGTCCACATTGAGCTTAGGTATGAGAGGGCAGAGCACCAGTACACACACACACACACACACACTCTACCACTGCACCATGTGGCAACAAGGGAAGTGAAGGAAAAGGAAGCATGGTGAAGGTGACATCAGGTGTCTCAGTTGCTGAGACCCATGTGAAGAAATAAGAGGCCCAGTTACAGACCATGCCTCACATTATTTCAGTCATGGTGCTTTGACTTCACAGTGGGATCTCAAGTCAGACAAATTCAGAAGCTACTGTCCCTTGAGTATTAAATCTGCATCTCTTCCTCAGCTTGCTTGGCAGGTCTGTGGTCTCTGGTGGTACCAGACAGTGACAGTCCCAGCGTCACAACAGGAGACACAGGACTCACTTCTATGGTCTGCGATGCTGAGAGATGGTGTTCAGTAGGAAGAGTCATGGCATTACTTTCTTATGGTATCTGCAGCACGTGTATCTGTAGATCACTAGGGTGGATTCTCACACGTGCGGTCTCCTGACACCACAATACTCACTTCAGCGTTTGGTTTCTAATGTGATTTCCATCACTGCAAGCACAAATTGTAAACAGCAGAGTGGGTGCTGGTTAGATGCTTCCAGTTCTCTTTCATCCCGAGGTCTATCTTCATCACTGTATGCCAGTGACCAGAGGACGCATTAGACATGAATAGAATTATCAAAGCAACTACTGTGTTGCCTTTAACTTTTAAATAGTTTCCAAATGTAAATTCTGCATTCTGTGGCATTTTTCATTAATGTGTTTCATCATCTAAAATACCTGAAGTTTTTTTTACTGAGTCTATAATTCAATAATAAAAAATGTAGTCAATGCTCCATATCTATGGGTTCAGCAGATGTAGATTCAAGCAACCCAACATACTTTTCAATTGTATCCCTCTTACTGAACATATACTTTTCCCTTGACATCATTCCCTAAATAATGCAATTATTTTCAAAACACTTGCATCTTATAGTATGCTGCTAGTAATCTAGAAATCATTTAAACGTATGGAAGCACATGTGTATGTCCATAGAAATACCATGACTTTTATACAAGTGACCTCAATGTACACAGATTTGGGGGCCCTGGGAGCCATCCATCATGAATACAGTCTTAGTTAACTTTCTTGTTACTGAGACAAAATATCCAACATGCAAAGTTAAAGGAGGGAAGGTTTACGGTAGCTCAAGTCGGCTGGCCTAAGGCAGAGCGGCACAGCAAAGAGGCCTGGCAGAGGACACACACTCCACGGCGAGGCCGGGAGGAGGCAGCAGCAGCAGCAGCAGCAGCAGCAAACCTTCCTTCATCTTCATCCCGCCCAGGAGGCAGTGCCTGGATGTCCAGGCGGCATCCCGTCCTTTTGGGCAGTGCCACCCACACTCTTCCATTACCATAACCAGAACTATGCTAAACCAATGTACTGCATAGTCTTATACTGATATCACACACCTGAGATCCAGCCTCCTCCCAAAAGCCCCGTTAGGAGGATGTTAGGGTTTGGGGGGACATCTAGATAAAAACCACCGCAGATACCGTGGAAGACTACAGACAAGGGAAACATGACAAGAATGGCAGCGTCCAGAAAATAAACTAGAATTTACCATTAGTTTCAAGAAAACTTTGAAGATCAAAAGAGAGAAATTACTGGGTGACAAGAGAAGCTGATGAAATCAATTGAAACAGACGATGTGAAGCTGGTTCTTGGGTGGGCCAGTGGGGCAGAGGAGCAGGAGTGGCAGGAGAAACCCTTGATGACCAAGAATAGTGATGGGAAATTTCCATGTATAATAAAATCGAGTGCAGAGGTCGTGAAACTTGACCACAAGCTTCATCCAGAATGACGAGTTCACAGCTTGAAGGGGAAGGAAATGGGATGTGAGCAATAAACATGAGCTTCAGCTCAGTCGGAAGCCAGGATTTCACCATGGGACTGAAAAGAAAGGAGAGCAGAGATGTGAGAGGACGTGGGGAAGTGGGGGAGCAGCTCTGGCTTCCTCAGTTTGTCTTCTAGTGTCTTTGAATGAGTGGAGAGAAATTTTCACTTCCGGTGCCCACCTGACAGTGAGAGAAATGAAGCAATTATCAAGCAATTAAAGACCATAGCTGATACCTACGGAGACACGTGTTCTCAATTTTCAAGTGAAACGTCTTTTAAGCTTTGGAAACATTTTATCACACAACGGTGTGATTTCCACTGTGAAGAGGGATGAAAACGGGCACAGAGAGGTTCATTCAGATCCCTAAGGTAACACAAAAACAGGCAGACATCTAATATTCACCTTAAGGAACATGATTCAGTGGCCTCACCCTGTGTATACCCTTGAACTGCCTTATGCTCACTGAAGTAACAGTGCTTGAAGGACTTTAGTCACTTGGTACTATCACCCATTTATGAAATAATGTGCTGAGATTAAATAATATGCCTGTAATAACACAGGCTGTAAGTAGCATGTTGAAAGTACTGCACTCTCCATGTTTACAACCTTTTTGCATTCTACTCTATACCGTGCTGAGAGAAGAGGAGACACCCTATGCATTAGTTCCTACACTGTGGTGGTGAGGCTGACTCTGGTGGCTCATGCTGTCAGAATGATATTCCCAGTGGACATGCAACAGGAAGAAGGCAGGTCATGCAATCTGCCTGCTTTTCCACCCCATACTAGCACAGGCCACATGGTTTTGGACAAAGAGGAAGACTCGACACTATCCCTTCATTTTAGGGGAACATTGCAGGATTTCATTAACCATCCGACTGGGCACCAATACATTCCTAACTACTGCGTCCTGTCTGCATTAGTTCTTGCATCTATTCATTCACTCATCATACATTTGAGAAGCAACCATTATCTTCTAAGACTCTCAATTGTAATTCAGGAGATAAATGAGTTGTTAAGAAGTGTATGTCCAAGGGCAAGGAAAGATACAAACCAAGCACACAAACAGCACTTAGGCAGGGCAAGAAACAGCCATTCTGCAGGAAAGAGTTAAATGGAGAGGCCAAGGTTGTGGATCGGAAAGCAGAGTTCGCTTGTTACTGGGGCAGTAAGGAATGGACAGGTTTCGTGTTGAGGCTGAATTTCAAGCTGGGTTTGCCAAGATTATGAGATTCATGTGGCTAACAGGGCTCAGCTCACTCCAGGAAGCAGGTGGTTCACTCTCCACACAGCAGCAGATGCTTCGCCTCGGTATGCTCAGGGGTAGCCTCCCTTGGCTGGAAATGAGAAAAAAGTACAAGCACCACAAGGTGGATGGGCAGGTGGGCCTCATTCTGTTCCAAAGATGATCTCAATCCACACAATAGGGTTCAGAATTAAGAGATCCTAAGGTTAAGATCTTCCTATTGGAAGCAGATGAAAAAAGTGTGTCTCTACAACCCGAAATCAAAAGAGGAGATATTAGAACTAACAGACGGATTCAAAAAGCTCATTGATTGAAACCGTAGCCATAACCAACAATATGAATAATAATTGACCAAATCAAAATCACTCACGCATTAAATTGGAACATTTTTATTACAGTGCTTAATGCAGAATAAGCTTTTATATGTTAGATATCTGAAAAGCGCATTCATGACAGAGCTATACCCTATCCTCAGAATGGCCAAGCAGGGGTTTTTTGAGCCAGTCATGGTGGTGGAGCCTGAAGAACCTATTTTAGAAAGCAATGGAAAATTTTTTACGTAAAGTTAAAGGTGATATAGCTGACCCCTATTTCTCTGTCTCATCTCTGTCTCAGCTTCTGTGTCATGTTTGTTAGGCCTGACTTTGTTCATGGGCTTCTTCTGCAGTTCTGGGGATGCTGCCTTTCAAAAATCTAGACTGACATCAAGGAAAGAGGCTGAGGGAACTCGGGGCTCCCCTATCAGCAGTGCAGCTAGAGGAAAAGCCCCGGATATGCCCCTCAGTACCTGGAGGTGCATTTGGGAAAAACGGGACCTAAGTTTGCTAGTGGAAATCTGCACAGCTGAAGAACTACTAGCTTCCACATGGGGACATCCTGCTTTGAGCCTGTGTTTAATTAGTACTTGCTTTGTTTTACTTAGTAGACACCATGATGTGTGAATACTTCAAGGTTATCCTGTTAGGTCTTTGCTACAGATTTCCTTAAGAAAAGGTCAGTCACCATGCCAGGAGTCAGAAAAACTTCACAAAGCCAACATATCCATCTGAGAAAGGTTTTCTTTAAAACAAAACCATACCTGTTAAAACATTAAGAAAAGACACAGTAGCCTGAAGTTCTGGGTTACACAGTCCATGTTAGTTATTCAACTGTATACTGAACAAAAACTGAATAAAATGAAGGAACGCATCCATTTGAAGCTTCCCACACCACTGTTCTCTGTTCTCTCTCCCCAAAAATGACACTTGGTTTTGGGCAGGAAAATCAGAATTTTATTTTGGAGAAAATGTGGTAAACATAACAAGTGTGGATTTTCTTTATCAATATATTCTGGGAGGTGACATGGTAGGGGACAGTAAACCTGCAGTCGAAATTTATCATCTTATGTGCAATTTATACCTGAACAATACAAAAGAGAACTCTGTATAAGTTTTAGATTTATTAAAGCATCTTTGACAAATAAATAGAAACTTAAAATATGAGGTGAAGCTGTGTGTCAGACTAAAACTGTAAATTTAAATTACTGCACCACCGAGTTACACACTTCCAGAACCAGGATAAGTTTGGTCCTCTCCTGAACTCTTTGAGATGGTCTGGTTTTTGTTTATCTATCAGAAGTTCATATAGTAATTATGTAGTCAGTGCTTACAATGGAGCAGAACTCATCTATGGGATAATTCTACAAGATTTAAAATGCATAAAAGGCATTTAATTTGTCCCTAGCTGAGATTTATGATTTTACAACATATGTAATGTGTTTA
>PVJX010038580.1:0-16241 GCA_004027295.1 Dolichotis patagonum
TTGAATGTCTACTTTACATGCTTTAACTTTGTAATTTGAGCAGCTATTTCCAAGAAGTCAGTATGTAATTAGTCAAGTAATAATTTCCTAGGTTTTATTGTTGTACTTTTCCTTTTTTCCTTGGAATGCTGTATGGTTGCTACCCTTTATTCTGTTTTATTTTGTTTTGTTTTTTCCTCTTTAAATAAAATTATAAATATATATATATATATATATATATATATATATATATATATATATATATAACATGGGTCACGTAATAAACTAAATATCCCTGCTGCTACACATAAAAATTAGAAAAATTGTTTATGCTATTTTAGTCAACTAGTTAACAGGTCAGGCAGGCTACGACTGCACATAAAATATAACTTGAGTTAAAAGAAGCAGCACACTAAAGATGACAACTTGATTAATGACTTGTGACCTGTATTATGCGGCCAAAATGCAGCACCAACAGGAATTATTTGTGCCATTTTTGTGGTTTTTTTTTTTAATCATCCAATGCTTTTTTTTTTTTCATTGTCCACTCTCTTTTCTTTTCTACCATCCCATCTGATCTTTCTTCTTCATCTGTGCGGACTTTAGATAAAGTAACATAAGAAGTAACAATAGAGGACCATGCCAGGCAGTTATGTTGGGCCTAAAGCATTGAACAAAGCCAGGTGTAGTGGTGCACATCTATAATCCCAGCACCCTGGACACTAAGGCAGAAAGATTACAAGTTCCAGCCCAGCCTGGGCAACTTACTGAGGACCTGTGTCCAAGAGGTCCCATTAGGGTAGCAGATACCACTGGAGGAGCACAAGTGAGAGGAAGCAATCACATGAAGAGGTAAGAGGTCAGAGTAAGGGAAAGGCCCAACCTCTGATTAGACCACACCAAGAAAACGTCCCAGCATCTCTTCACACAGCCACGCTGAGAACAACCATGGAGAGACATAAACCCTGGAGAGACAACTACATCTAAGCTATAGCACCACATAAAAGTAAATTTTAAAAAAATTGTTTACAATATAGAAAACAATAACAGAAGCATCCTTTATAGACTGTATTTCAATGAGAGGGAAAGATTTGGAGAAAGTAACCTTCTACAAAAGAAATGTGTTTAAAAACATTAGCATACTAATTTTTGACATTCAAATAAATTTACCCCATCACAAAAATACAAACATTATTCAAAGTTCTTTCATATAATTGCTTTTAAAAACCCTCAAAACTTGACTAAAGAAATAGAATTGCTTTCATTTTATAAGTAGCAAAAGCAGAGAAGTTACTTGTCTTAGTTACTTTTCCTGTTGCTGAGAAAAAATACCCAACACCCTCAAATGAGAGGAGAAAGGTATATTTCAGCTCAGTTTGTACAGGCTTCAGCCCAGTCAGCTGACTCCAAGGAAGGGCAGCACATTAGAGGGCTATCATCACGGAGGAGAACAGCCCACTGTGTGGCAGCAGAAGCCAGCAAGCAGCCAAACAGCAGCAGCAGGCCTCTCTTCTCCCTTTATCCCACTTGGGCTACAAGTCTTTGGGGTGGTGCCCCACATTCTCATTACCCACGCTCAGAACTGCTAAGTCAATCAGTAGACTAATTTGATACCACACTCTTAATCCCAGTATTGCACACCCTAGATCCAGCCAGACCCACTCATGACCACATGAGGCTTTGGGGAGACATTTAGATATAAGCCATAACACTACTTGTAAGAATCAATATATCTAGCTTCTGGTTCAATTCTCCTGATATGAGCAATATTTAGATACTCTTATATTCAAGCAAATCTATGTAATATCAAATCTAATATCCTTACTGCCAACTACTTGGAATTTCTATATATGTATACCTAAAAGAAGTATCTATTACAAAAATATTGTACCTATTATATATTACATATTACACATATTTTATCTAAACCAGGTACAGTAGCACACATCTGTAATTCCAGCACTCTGAACACAGAGGCAAGATAATCATGAGTTTGAAGCCAGTGTGGATCATGCAGTGAGACTCTATCTTGAAAACCAAAAAAAAAAAAAAGTTATTTACATAAAAAAAATATGAAACACAAAAGAATTAGAAGAAAATTAAAAAATTCATACCGATAAGGAAAATGGTAAAATGACTAATGACTTTAATAACTGCCATGAAACCATAAGCAAATTTACTCAAGAAGTTAAGATTTTTAATTATATATTCCTACCTCACCGTTTTCGGTAATTTAGATTGGTTTTGTTTTACTTCCACACCGGTCCAGTATATAAATTTCCATAATGAAAGATAATTAAATTATAATTAAAATCTTTGTTTCGGGAGGAAGGGTTTGAGACAGGGTCTTGCTATATAATCCATGCTGGCCTTGAACTCACTGTGTAGCCCCGACTGATCTTGAAGTCATGACAGTCCTCCTGCTCAGCCTCCCAATTGCTAGGGTCACAGGCATGCACTACCATGCCCTATTTAAATCTTTTAAAGAAAAACTGACAGGCAAAAAATTGTCAAGGGTAAAAATTAGGGTAGACTCTCAATACAGATTTGTAAACAAGCAAACTATGAAGTCCATTAAATAAATATTGAAAATGATTTTCACTGAAAATTCTGCCATATAATTGCTACAAAATTGACACTATATATTAATAATGTCATTTTTCAGTCCACAACATACCTATTCTTATAAATGTTATGTTTGTCAATTTAAAACAGGACCTGACACCAGGTGGGGTGGCACACACCTGGAATCCCAGCACTTAGAAGGCTGAGTTAACCACAAGTCCGAGAGCAAGGGCAGGCCTAGATTAGTGAGTTCAAGGCCAGCATGACCCACATAGTGAGACTGTCCCCCCAAAAAAGATATGGCCTGATTAAGTCAACAAATAACTATTCAGAAAAGCACAGAAGTATTTCTGAAGCCTTGTCTTCCTTACCTTAGCAAAGACAGAATTACAGAAATCATTCACAAAACTAACAAGAATCAGCCCGTTCAGTGGTTAAACTGTGGGAAAGTTAATATTTTAAAAGGGCCTATTAATAGGAAAAATTCAAAGGATAAAAACTGCATATAAAATTATTATAGCAATTTTCAATGCATGAAGCAGAACCAAAATGGTTTATATTCCATGTGATTCTCAAGAGTATTCTATATGCTGTCACTCAACTGCCAAATGAAAGAACTATAACCACTGAACTGTCCAATTTTCAGTAACTACATGTTAGATAATGTTATATTTATTTTCTCAAGAAACTACAAGAAAAAAAGGACTGAAAAAATACCAGACTCCAACCAACACAATGAGAAAAGGCATAAATGGTGCAGTAGGGGAAAACTTGCTCCTTACTTTAATGCTTTAAACAATGCTATTTATAGACTCCTCCTATTTAAACTTTCAGTTTAAGGGAAAAATTAATCCTGGGCAAACTCAATCACCTTTTAAATGAATTCACCACATAAAGCTATAAAACACAGGGCAAGAAATAAAGGTTTTGACTAAGCATGTAAAAACTAAACTTCTTGTAGTCCCTCATTTTGAAAAAATAAGATGCCAAGAAAAATCTTAAATTGTTCATACCATTAGTAAAATGGCCTAGTTAATTTAGTCATCATCCAGGCAAACCTATGACAAAAAACTTAGAATTCAGAACACAGTTTAGAACTACCCCATGCCCACCTCTGTGACAGAGCAGACTGTTTCAATTTGAAAAGGTCTAATAAAATTGTATGTTAAGTACGACAAAGAGAATAAAAATACAGAAGGAGACAAAGGTTCAAGGAAAAAAATAATTTTACAGTCATTTAATTGTTTCTGTCAAAAACTTGTTACCTAATTTAACAAAAGTCTTTTCCGGTTTCTCAACTAAGAAAACAGATTAAGAAACATTGAGTAAAGATTATTCAAGCACCTCCCGTAGGAGAGACACTCTGCTCTATCAAGCCAAAAATATGAAACAGATCACAAGCCAGCTTGCATTATTGTAAACAATGGCATTTAAATACACTACCTCTGATTATGACCTGCACCTTTGAAAGAACTTGAAAATGTGACTATATAATCTGGAGATTCTTACAGATTACCAGATAATTTAATGTTGCAGTTTTTTAGTTATTATTTGAAGCATGGTCTGTGGTTAGTCTGTGCTTCCAAAAGTACACATGCCCCATGATGATCAATGAAATTCACCTCTGGAGTTACATATACCTGGTTTAACCTTAGACAACTTTGTCAGGCCTCAGTATTCTCATGTGCAAGAATAATAATACACAGACGTAAGGACTAAATAGGCAAGAAATGCATCAAAAATAATGAGCTTAGCAGCTGGCATATAACAAATGTTCAACAAATAACTAGTAAGTTAACAATGACATTTATGTTGGCAAAGCCTCTTAGCAGGAATGTACGTATTTTATGCTATAAGAAAAATCCCTGAAATAAAAATCAAAGCAGTAATGGAATCAAACAATGCTAAAGGGAAAGGTTTTTAAAGAAAATACATTAGTACAATGAAGTAAAATTTTAAGAACATTGTATGATGCGGTACATAACATACGATGGATATTATTCAGTTTTAAAGAGGAAAGGAAAAAAAAAACAAAACCCTCCCCCTACCTGCTCTTCCCCTTCTCCTGCTACTGTTCCTTCTTTTCCTGTCTCTTCATCCTCCTTTTCTCCTTTATTCTCTGCCTCCATTTGTTCCTTCTCCTCTTCCTCCTCCTCCTCTTTCCATCTGCACCTGCTTTTTCCTCCTCCTCCTTCCTCTGTCTTCTTCCTTTTGTTCTTCCTCCTCTTCCCCTACTCCTTCCTCTCTCCCTCAAAAAGGGGGGGGGGAGAGAAATTCTTACACAGACTACAATATTGATGAAACTTAAAAACACTAAATCAGACCCGGGGATTTAGCTCAGAGGCATAAATGCCTGCCTGGCAAGCTCTAGGTCATGAGTTTGATCCCTGGTACCAAAACAAAACAACACTTAACTAGCTGCATACATAGCTCAGTGGTACAGTGCCTGCCTGGCAACCACAAGGTCCTAAGTTGGATTGTGAGTACCAAAAATAAAAAAAAAAAATTTTTAAAGCATTACACTAAATAAAATAAGTCAATCATAAAAGGTTTAATATTATAGTTTCACTCACATAAGGTACCTAGACTAGGCAAATTCATAAATAGAAAGTAAAATGGAGGTTTCCAGAGACCAGAAAAAGAAGGGAGAAGGAACTTAGTAGTGAATTTTTGTTTATGTCTTGAGACAGAGCTTCACTAGGCAGTTCAGGCTAGCCTTGAACTCACTTTGTAGCTCAGACCGGCCTTGAACTACCACCAATTCTGCCTCAGCCTCCCAAGTACTGGGATTACAGGCGTGTGCCACCACATCTGGCCCAGGTACTATTTAAAAGTTCTATTTAAAATGATGAAAAGGTTTTGGAAATAGAGAGAAAGGATAGTACATTATGAATGTACCTAATACCACTGAACTGCACATTTTAAAATGGCTTTTAAAAATGTAAATTTTGTATGTATTTTATAATAAAAAAAATTCTGTAAAATCTTCCCATATCATAGAAAACAGTAAATTATAGCAAACTAGCCTCCATTCCCAAATACTACCATTATAATATGCCCATCTCTGGAACAGGAAACATAAATAATCTTTAATGTGGCCCAAAGTCCATATGCAATTTGTTTCCTGCTCACTTTCCCACCACACTGGCCTTTTTGCTATTCTTCTAACAAGCCGTACTAACTACTGCTTCAGATTCTTGCTCTTCCTGCCACCTAAAATACTGTACTCTTGCCCAGAATGTGCACAGCTCACTCCCTGGCCTCACTTCTTCCTCTGCTCAAACGCTACTTTCCCAGAAACTCCCTCGCTGAAGAAACATCCTGTTTGTATCTGCTCCCATTCTGTCACTCCCGAGGACCATGCTCTGCTTTATTTTTCTTTATTGTATCTGGCACTTCCAAGAATGACTTTATGTATTTGTTCACTTGTTTATTGCACATCTTCTCCACTAACATAAGTTGCATGAGAGCAAAGGATCTTGTCTTCGTGTTTTCAGCTCTTAAAAACAGTGCCTGGCAAATACAAGGCACTGAACAATTTTTTTTTAAAGATAACACAATCAAAAATATGCATATTTGTTGAAAAGAAAACATATATTGAATATATTAATCCAAAAAAAGCACACAGTAGTAATACAGTATACCTTTTAGTAAAAAAAAAAAGACACATACATATATATGTTTAAAGAATATGTATATTTTTTAAAGTATACAAAAATATAAACCAAAGTATCAATGGTAGTTATCTATCTGATAAGAAAAACATGACTATCCTTTTGCTTTTGTATGTTCTTTCTATAATGGAAGATTATTTACATGGTTACAAAAAGATTATTTTACTGACAAATCAACTAAAGAATTTATCTACTTACATCATTAGGAATGCACACGACTTAGTATCAGGAAATTCACTGTACTTGCCTCACAATAATTAAGAACTGAATGGCAAAAATTAGTTAAATAACTTATGGACATTCAGCAACAATTTAAAATCATGTTGCAGAAAAGCACTAACATGAAGAAAATGTGAGTTAAAGAAACACTATAAAACATGATGAGAACATTTTTAAATGAGAACTAAAAGGATATACAACCAAAATGTTAACAATAGTTATTCCCAATTGGTTTTTTATCTTTTTTTTTTGCCTTACTTATGCTGTTTTGTATTTTAAAATATTAAAAAATTAACATGTAGCACTTCAGCATTAGAAAAAATTAGTTTTAAGTGAAGGCCAAATGCTGCCTTTTTGCCTTATATGAGCACCACCTAGTGTTCAGTATGTATAATAAAACTTCAGTGAATAGATGCAAAAATCCTCAAGATACAGGCAACAGAATACAACAAATCATCATGACGATCATACATCTGAACAAGTAGGCGTCAAAATTCTAGGGGTGCAGGAATAGTTCAACATATACAAATCAATAAATGTAACATCACATAAACAAAAGCAAGAACAAAAGTCACATGATCATCTCAACAGATTCAAAAACTGACAAAACTTGACATCCATTCATGATAAATAACACTGAAGAAAACAGATATAGAAGGACCTTATCTCAAGCTGGTAAAAGCCATTTATGACAGACCTACCACCAACATCACATTAAGTGGGGAAAACCTGAACACTTTTCCTCTAAAATCAGGAATAAGACATCCACTTAAAATCTATAATTGTGTGTGGCACACACACAATTAAAATCTTAAAATCTTAAATCTATAATTGTGTGTGGCAAGCATAAGCTTAAAATCTATAAGTGAAATAAAATATCCACTATCACCACTCCTGTTCAACACAAGACTCAAAACATTACCAAGAGCAATCCCATTCAAAACATCAACAACGCTCTTCACAGAAAGAGAAAACAATCCTAAAATTCATATGGAACCAAGTGACCCAGAACAGCAAAAGTAATCCTGGGTAACAACAATCTGGATTTAAAGTTATATTACAAAGCTGGAGTGAAAAAAACAGTATGGTACTGGCATAAAAACAAGTGGTGGAAGAGAACTGCTGTGGATACAGAAACTATTTCAAGCACATTTACCTGTTTATTGACAAAGGGGCCAAAAACATACACTGGAAGAAAGACAGTTTTTTTAATAAATGGCACTTGGCAAACTGGCTATCCATATGTACAAGACTGATTCCAGACCCATATTTCTTAACATGTACTAAACTAAATCAAGGGGCCAGGCATATAGCTCAGTGGCATAAGCACTTGCCTGGCAAGCACAAGCTTGTAAATTCAATCCCTGGTACCAAAAAATAAATAAGCAAACAAACAAAATCTAAATGAATCAAAGATCTAAATGTTAAAACAGAAGCAACTGGAGGAAGATAAAACAGGTAAAACTCCTGAAGTCACTGGTGTAGGCCAGTACTTCCTAAATAGAACAGGAAAAGAAACAATAAAGAGACAACCTACAGAATGGGGAAAAAATTCTTACCAGCTATTCCTCAGACAGAGGACTAATATCCAGAATATATAAACAACTCAAAACAATTAGTCCCCCAAAATAAAAGGCCCAGTCAAAAGATGGGCAACTGAAATGAACAGACACTTCATGGAAAAAATACAAATAGTAAATAGATGAAATGTTCAACACCGTTGAATACAGAAATGCAAATTCATACAATGTTGAGATTCCATCTCACCTCAGAAAGAAATCAAATAATCACAAACACTGGTGAGGCTTTAGGGGGAAAGGACCCCCTTTACATTGTACAACCACTATGGAAATCAGTATGAAGAGTCCTCGAAAAACTAAACCTAAAAATTCCATTCAACCTACGTACTCCTGAGAATTTTCCCAAAACAGTTAAATATATCTTATTACAGTAATACATGCATAGGAAATAAAGGTAATAGGAAATAGGGAGATAGATTTTTCTCAAATGGGAAAGGGATTGAGAAGAGATGGAGGGAGGGAGAAGGGACAGAAGGTGAAGGAGATGAAAAAAGCAGCAAGATGCATTATATACATGTACCAACTCCACACAAGGAATGTAAACATTATGTATGGCAAACGTGGACAGATGTTCCTTGTTTAATAACCAAGTTGCATTCCTGTGACTAGGCTGTTAAATGAACTGGTCACTAAATTAAGAATTATATACAAGCCAGGCATGGTGGCAACTCCTGTAATGGCAGCCGTCAGGAAGCTGAGGCAGGAGGATTATTGCAAGTTCAAGACCAGCCTTTGCTACAAAGTGAATCCAAGGCCAGCCTGAACTGCATAGTGAGACCCTGTTTCAAAAAGACAAAAACAAAAACAAAATTATATAAAGTATGTACATTACAATGCTCAGAACAAAGAAACAGCCAAAGAAAATTCAAACTTGATGACTGTTTTCATTTACATAACTCTTACATGCAGTTCTGTGACATATAATATAAAACTATATTACTGTATTATGCAAGCAAAGAAATTACAGCACTGTATAAGATGTACACACAAGATACTGAGACTCTATAAACAAGATATACAGAACTGTACAAAAAAAAAATAAACATGAAGCCAGGTGTGGTGGCCCATGTCTGTAATTCCAACACTGAGAAGGCTGAGCTACACAGAGAGACCCTGTCTCAAAAAAAAAAAAAAAAAAAGATGGTTATAAGTCAGAATGGTAGGTCTCAAATCTGAACAGAACACCTCAATTCAAGTCAGAACATCATTATATGGGTAGGTTGTTGAACAAGGAATATCTGCCCTAAAAAATAAAATGTAAGGAAAAAGCTTGGTAGTAAAGAATAATTTCTGAAGGACAGAATGACTATCACAAGGTGATACAAAGGAAATATCAAAGACCTGATCACGCCTCTTCTAATTAAAATCCTTCAGTGGTTTTCACTGATCCTAGGACAAAACTGAAAATGTTTTTGTAAGAACTCTCAGCTCTTCCATTCTCCCCATACCACTTCTCTTCAGTTCTACAAACTTGACAAGTTCTTCCTCACCACCAAGTCTTCCTCATGCTGTTCCTTCTACAGGGACCAGCCTTCTCCTGTTCCCAGCCCTTTCCTCTGGCTCAGATCTCAGCTCAAAGGTCATCTTTGGCTGCTTCCAGAAAGGAATCTCAGGTGGCTGAAGATAGGAGTGTGTGGCAGATTGACACTGGTGGTCAGCTTGTAACCACCAGCTGAACTGAGTCAGTGTGGTGCTGGCTACAGACAGCCCACCTGAGGACTGTTGCCAACATAAAAAGGAGAACTGGAGAGGAAGAGTTTAGTGTTGGTTCTCCTGGAGAAGCTTGTCGAGCTTCTTTCCTGATATGGATTTGGTTTTCTCATTGTTGGAGGAGCTTGAGAGCTGCTTGTTGCTGAGAATGGCTGCGATTCACTTTAGGGGAGCTCTGGTTACTTTGAGCATCACTTTCTGGCTCCAAAGGGAAAGACGTGTGCTGTTCAATCTGCAGAAGAAGCTTGTCACACTGGCTTCTTGATATGAACTTGGCTATTCTCACCATTGGAGGAGCTCGGGACCTCGTTGTTGCTGAAGACAGCTGTGATACTTCTCGAGGGAGCTCTGGTTCTTACTTTGAGCATCACTTCCTGGCTCCAGTGCAGACCCTCAGCTATTGGCACAGATCCTTCATCTCACTGACACAGACTTACTGGCTTCCACCGCTGACCTTGGGACCTTGCCAGACCAGATCCATGAAACAGACTTGCATCAGACATTGTCATGGACCCTATGCCTCCAGCTGGACTTGCAGGCGGCATTGTCATGGGCTCTAAGTTTTCAGCTGGACTCATGCAGATACTGCTATGGGATCCAGGCCCTCAGCTGGATTCTCTGGGGTCTTTAATGTGTGGACAGATTTCCTGCACTTTTTGTGTTTGCCTCTTTGGGTGACTATTATAAAATAATACTATAAATTATGTGTCCTACTATAAATTGTTTCCCTTGCAAACCCTGACTATATAGAGTGCGAAGGAGACCTTTCATCAAATACGCTTTAGGATGTTCTAAGATTCGAACCATAGTAATTCATTAACCTTTCGAAACATAAAAGAAAGAAATAAATGAATGCTATGTGTTCAAGGAAGTTTCTGGCCTAAACTGCTCCATTCCAATTTGGATAAGATGTTCCTGGTGTGTTTGTGCTTCCCAGTATAATTCCATAACATATCACCAAGTCAACTGTTGGCTTACAAATAAGACTATAAACTCTTAGAGAGTAAGTGCTATCTATTGTCTACCTCACCATTATAGCGTGAAAAACAAGTGAGTTGATCCATACACAGTGAAAGTTCAATTGGGCCTGCAGTTCTCAATAAGCATGACATACATTTATGAGTGTGTTCACATGTACACATCCTCCTGTGAGCTACTCAGCTACCTACAAACTTAAAAAAATACTAAACATAGATTGGTCTGCACTTCCGCTACCATTATATGATTTAGAAATATATATAAAATCAGCTATGTGAATAGTTAAGTACTTTTTAATACTTAAATATCACAAAAAAGTTAGTTAAACTTTACTCTTGAATTATACTTAACTCCTGATCTTTGCTCCATAATTAGCATTAACAAGGTAAAGAATTAAAACTAGTGAAAAACTAGTTAGATTTTGCAACCATGACTGGAATCACAACAAAATCTGATTACTCTAATTCTAAAAATAACTAATAGTATAGAAGGATTTGCTTAGTCCTAAAGGCCTTATCAGTGTTTCTAAAAACTGGCAGATACCAATTTTTGGCTACAAAAATAGGTTATATCTGAAGACAGCATTATGGATCCAAGGAATTCAAGGAATGAACAATCTCAGAAATATCTAAATTCAGAATATTCCCTCCCTCAGAGATTCATCCTATCCCTGAATAATTTATAAGCAAGGCAATTCCAGTTCCTGAATCTGTCAGGTGAGGGAGGGCCTACTACTTCAAAGCCTACTCAATCTCAAAATCACATACCATCATCATCACCAAATAGCAAAGCTTCTCACAAATAAAGTATCACTTTCTCAAACAGAAAACGAAGTATGTGCCACCAAAAGTATATTCAACCTACAAATGAACTGACAAAGAGTATTATCCCATAAGCCTACAATGTACAGTATATTCACTTCATAGCATTTTATACTTTCTAAGACTCCTTTACACCTTTCTTTGTAAAGTAGGGTAAATTAAGAAAAGGGAATGCCACTGGAAAGAATAAACACATGAGTACACCAAAAGATATTTGAGGAAAAGGAATAATTAACAAAACAAACTAAAAAACTATATTACAAAGCAATGGCATAAGTATGGCAGACTTAGAGGTTACAAAAGACAAAAATGGATAATTATTCTTATTGCTATGTTTTAAAACATTCAATTTTTGCTAGGCCTGGTGGCACATGCCTTTAGTATCAGCACTTGGGAAGCTGAGGCAGGTGGATCACTGTGAGTCAGAGGCTAGCCTCAGGTATATAGTGAGTACAGCACCAGTATGAACTATAAAGTGAGACCCTGTCTCAAAAAAAAAAAACAGAAAAAAAAAGTTCAACTTTTCCCCCCACTGCTCTTCAATACCAACTCTACATAAATCAGGTATCGTAGTCTTCACTTACTGCAGTTTTGGCTGGCCCGATGACAGTGGGTTATCAGAACTTACTAACATTGGTGTCACTTACTACAGTTTTACTTTCCACAGTCTTAGTTACCCATGACCAATCATGGTCTAAAAATATTAAATGGTAAATTCCAGAAATAAACAATCCATTAAATTGTTTTGTTTTGTTTTGTTTTGTTTTGTTTTGTTCTGCTTTGTTTTGTTTTGTTTTGTTTGAGAATGGGTCTCACTATGTAGTTCAGGCTGGCCTTGAATTCACTACGTAGCCCAGGCTGGTGGAGAACTTGGGGTGATCCTCATGCCTCATCCTCCCAACTACTGGGATTACAGGTGTCCACCACCATGCCCGACCAACCCATTAAACTTTACATTGCATATCACTCTGAGTAGCACATGAAATCCTGTGCTTCCCATGCAGCCCTGTTCACTTGGTTTTGAACTGTCCCTTTCTCTAGCACATACACTACCCTCTTGTTAGTCAAGCAGCAGCCCTCTTGGCTATCAGATCAATTATCATTATGTCACAGTGCCTACACACTGGGCTTGGTACAATATGTAGTTTTAGGCATGTACAGGGGATCAGACAAGGCATTCAAATATATGCACACCTTACTGTTTAGCTCTTCAACTAGTCTGAGTTTGTTTTTGTTTGTTTTGGTTTTTTGGCAATACTGGAGATCGAGTCTAAGGCCTTGAAGGTGAACTACATCCCCAGCCTTTCTCTTTATTTTGTAATTTTGAGACAGGAACTTGCTACATCACTAAACTGCCCACTCTGGGCTAAAACTTGTAATCCTCCTGCCTCAGCCTACCAGAGCATTAGGACTATAGGCATGCGCCACCAAGCACCCAGTGGTTGTTTTGTTTTGTTTTGTTTTGTTTTGTTTATTTTAAAGAGATTAAAACAAAAGAATAGAACAAAGCAAATCAGAACAGAAAAATGCAAGTAACACAGCACTTCACAACAAGACAACCGGACATCAACAGTAGCTACCATAATGTCTCTTTTCTTTGACATAGTTGAGCATATCTTCACTCACAGTAATACCAAATGTAACAAAATAGTATAAAACCATTCAAAAGAATGAAAGCATCACAGGACTTCAAAACCAAAAAACAGGAAATGAACAATACCTACTATAACATCTCATTTTCCTCAGAAAGTTTGTTTATACCATCACACATAATAAAATCAAATAAAACACAACAGGATAGAACCAATCAAAACAGAAGAACAAAAGCAAGGGAGGACTTCAAAATAAGATGATAGTAAATCAGCAATGGCTGCCATAATGTCTCATTTTCTTCAAAATAGCTGTTCATACCATCACATAATAAAATCAAACAAAACAATAAAACCAATGAAATGAAAGAAAGCATTATAACACTTCAAAGTAATATAATAGGAAACCATGATTACCCTAATATACCCTATTATATTCAAAATAGCTGCCCCTACCATCTGACAGTATAAAATCAAACAAAACAGGACAGAACAAACCCAAACCTAACAAAACTGTGTAAATAATACAAGAGTTCAAGATAAGACAAGAAATCGACAGTAGTTTCCACCTTTCCCTCCCAGGTGTTTCCTTCCCTTTGCTCTCTTACATTAACTATTTTGCTTTTGGATCCCATTAACTCCTGTTTCTTATGCTAGGGTTCACACGTGTGAGTTCGAACTGTTTCAGCCATGAACATGATCTCTAGTTGCATCCATTTACCTACAGGAATCTTGAGATTCTTCTTCTTTATAGCTGGGTAGCTTTCCACTGCATGAAAATACCATATCTTTCTTACCCATTATGTGGTTGATGGGCAAGTTGCTCTTGCTTTTTTTTTTTTTTTTTTTTTTGTCTCCTGTCACATGGAGCAATTGTTTTCTCTCCTTTGATTTTCAGTCTATGAATTTCCTTTCCAGTTAAATGTGTTTCTTGTATAAAGTATATCGATGGATCTTGTTTCTTGATCCACTCTCCGTGTGTTTCTTTTTATTGCTGACCTGAGGCCATCTACATTAATCGTTACAACCAGCATACACTGGTTTGTCTCTGCCCTGCTATCCTCCTATTGTTGGCCCTCTACTTTTTCCCTTCATTCAATTGCCTGTTTTGTTTGGTGATCCTCCTCTGCTGCTGTTCCTGCAACCATGGTCAGCATTATCTCTCTCTAGAATATCCTTTAGCACTCTCTGTACAGTTGGTTTGGTAGTCATGAATTCCTTCAGGTGTTCTTTATCATGGAAGTATCTTATTTTTCCATCAATTTTGAAAGATAGTTTTGCAAGGCAGATCAATCTGGGATGGAAGTTGTTTTCTTTCAGGGTTTGAAGCACTTCACTCCAAACTCTTCTTGACTTGATGGTTTGTGTTGCTAAGTCTGCTGTGATTCTGATTGGCTTTCCTTTATAGGTGATGTCTCTTTTCTCTAACAGCTTTTAATATTCTGATCTTGTGTTGAATTTCTGGGATCTTGATTATTATATATGTGGGTGTAGATATACTTTGGTTATGGCTAGTTGGAGTCCTATATGCCTCACTTATCTGCATGCCAGATCCATTTTCCAAATTCTCCGAGTTCCTCTTTGTCATGGAAGCATCTTGTTTCTCCATTAATTTCTAGAGAGAGTTTTGCAGGACACATCAATCTGGGCTGGAGGTTGTTCTCCTTCAGGGCTTGAATTACTTCATTCCAAGCTCTTCTTGACCTGATGGTCTGTGTCGAGAAGTCTGCCATGATTTTGATGGGTTTTCCTTTATAGGTGATTTGTTTCTTTTCTCTGATGGCTTTTAATATTTTGTTCTTATACTGAATTTCTGGGATCTTGATTATTATGTGTCTGGGTGTAGCTCTGTTTTGGTTGTAGGTGGCTGGAGTTCTGTATGCTTCATACATCTGTGTATCATTTCCTTTTTCTATGCTTGGGAAATTTTCCTTAATGATTTCTGTGAATAGCCTTTGCAATTCCTCTTTTGACTCCTGCTTCCTTATTCACGTGCTTTATTCTTAAGTTATAGGTCCTCTTGTCGTCCTCTAGCCTTCCAATTGTTACTGCCTGCTCCCTTGTTATTTTTAAGAGATCTTCCCTTTCATGATCACACATTGCAAGCCTGTGTTCAATTTTTGATAGTCTATCTTTGGTTTCTTTCAAGCAGTTTTGCCAGCTTTCTATGGAGTCTTTAGTTTCCTGATAATATCTTTGAATTTGCTTCATGAATTCTAGGTTTTTCTTGTTTTCTTCATTAAACGTTTCTCTCCTTTGTGTTCCTCCATTCTTCTGTCTGTGTCTTTTTGAGAGGTGCCCAGCCATTCTTTTATTCATCTACTTATCTCTTCTTTAATTTGAATTAATATTTCAGTTTTGGTCCCGCTTACAAGGTCCTGAAGATACCTCTATGTCTGCTACTGCTGTGTTTGATGTTGCATGTTTGCTGCCCTCAATCTGTTTTGTATTTACCTCTCCTGGATCAATGTTCTCAGGGTTGGGGGCTGGGGGTTTATTCTTATTTCTCCCTCTCATCATGTTTTTGGTTCCTTCCATACAAGTGTACAGTATAATTCCCATCCCCTTTGCTTGTTGGTTAAGGCTCCTCTGGAGCACGCAGGCTAGGGGCTTCTGCCCTCTGCCAGCCGCTATCAGAGAGTGAAGTTCAAGCAAGTGAAGTGTGCACTGGCTCCTCTCCTCCAGGCCAGTCAACCTTTGCAAGCCTTCACTGTGTCCGTCAGTGTGCAGCTGTGCTCAGGGAATTAGTTTGTAGCAACCCACTGGGTCCCAGCCAAGGGCACAGCCCAATCCAAGCAGATCCCACCAATCCGCTCGGCAAGGGGAGCAACCAACTGAAGCCACTTCCTTATGGAGTTAAGGCTGTCCTGCCCAAATGTCTTCCAGTTGGTTTCCCCTTTCCCGTGGGAGGGTCTTATTCCCATCATTCACCGCGTGTTGATGCCAGTCCCTGAGAACTGCTAGGCTCCCAGACCTCCGACTTCAGCGCAGCTGTGGCACAAATTCACGGTGCCTCTGGGTGGGTTGTGTGCAGGGCCGGGTCCAGGCGAGCTGCATGCAGGGATGTTCAGCTCCACACTCCAGCTGCTCAAGCCAGTCGCATTGGCACAGTTTGGTCGGTCAGGT
>PVJX010038581.1:0-16238 GCA_004027295.1 Dolichotis patagonum
TATAGCTCAATGGCACAAGCACTTGCCTGGCAAGTGTGAGGTCATGAGTTTGATCCCTGGTACCAAAAAAAAAAAAAAAAGAAGTAGTACATTCTTTATTTTGTTTCATTTTTTTGAGGCAGGATCTCACTGTGTAGTGCAGGGTGACTTTGAACTCACTTATATAGCCCAGGCTGGCCTCAAACTCATCCTGCCTCAGCCTCCCAAATGCTGGGATTACAGGTATGCACCATTGTTCCTGACAAGCAGTATATTGAGGAAGACAAATCCATATGCAGTGTCTACTCCAGTCGAAACAAAATGCTATCTCCTCCACAATGAAAGACATCCAAACGTGATCACCCCAGGAAAGCGCACCAGGTCAGGGACTCTGCATTGATCTTGGCTGCTGGCAGAGTGGGCATTCAGTGGTGTCCATGGCTAGGTAACCCTTGTGCATCTGCATGTGTGCCCATGTGTGTGTGTGCATAGGAGTTTAGGAAGGAGGGGGTGGAAATGTAGTGGACCACTGAGATCACTGAAGGGAAATAGGAAAGGAAGGGAGCACTCATGGTGTTAGAGCAGCTGGAGACAAAAGATCCCTTGGATTTAGCCATGAACAGTCCCTTATGGGTCACCCCACAGAGGGTAGGCAGGGTGGTGATAAATTAGAAGTCCAGCATTATTTTACAACATATTAAAACACACACACTAAAATAGACTATATCACTGTCCAATTGTGTGGACACTCCTAAGCTCACCTGGGCTGTTGTATGGTCAGACTTAGCAGTCATAGAGACAGGCTGTGGGTAATCCCAGCCCAAGTGCATCTACTTGCAGGCGTCCTGTACAGACTAAGTGCCTGGCCTCTAGAGACAGGGCCTCGAGTTGGCCGTGTGGCCCCAGGAGAAGTACCTGGTCTCTCCAGATCCTCCATCCGAGGCAGTGGATGCAAGCCCGATGGTAGCCACCACAGAGAATCCCACTGGCCTTGGAACAGGGAGAGGAGGGCCTGGAGCCTGGGGCTTCTGGCCAGTACCCAGCCGGCCCAAAGCCTCTCTCCTCTGCTGTGAGTTCAGCTAGTCTCTTTATGGGTCAAGCTGCTCCCCACTGGTTTTTGATTTCCAGACCAAAGCTCTTCTCTAATAAAGTTTTTTTCATAATTCCTGGGGATTTAGCTCAGTGGAATAAGTGCCTGCCTGGCAAGCTTGAGGTCATGAGTTCGATCCCTAGTACCAAAAAAGAAAAAAAAAACGTTGTCAAAAGCATAATTGTCTTAACTTAGAGAATTACACATTTTTTTTCCTTTGGGCAGGGGATAGAACCTAGGGCCTTGCGCATGACAAAACTGCTCTACCACTGAGCTATACTCCCTGCCCAAGAGTGATTTATTTAAAAAATTTTCATCTTTGTGTTTTTCTGCATTTTTTTTGCAGTTTTCATTATGAACAGGTATTATTAATTTTTTTTTACCAAACAGTAAGTTCAGAATTATGTATTCTCATGGCCAAAGCATGTACTGAAGCCCAT
This sequence comes from Dolichotis patagonum, assembly GCA_004027295.1. Taxonomy (NCBI): domain Eukaryota; kingdom Metazoa; phylum Chordata; class Mammalia; order Rodentia; family Caviidae; genus Dolichotis; species Dolichotis patagonum. The sequence continues at coordinate 1,510 of PVJX010038581.1, forward strand.
GGTCACTATTGAGTACTGTATCACTCTCTGGTAAGGTCTCCCTGAAACAAACCAGCAGTGCCCAGATGCAGCTAGTCCTTCTTCCTCATCTATCTTAAGTACACAGAAAAACTCATCTCTGGTCAGGCATGGTGGCATACATGTGTAATCCCAGCACTCTGGGAGGCTGAGCAAGATCACCAACTTTGAGCCCAGCCCTGGCAATTTAGAAAGATGCTGCATCCAAATAAAAAAAAGAAAAAGAAAGAAGTGCTAAGGATGTAGCTCAGTGTGAGGCTGGGAATTGAAGCTCAATTTACAGAATTAATTACACACACAAAACAGAGAGAAAAAGAAAAAGAAAGAAAGAAAGAAAGAAAGAGAAAGAAAGAAAGAAAGAAAGAAAGAAAGAAAAAGAGAAAGAAGAAAGTCACTTCATAAAGATGAACCTATAGGTGAGCTTTATTTATTTAGCTAATTACTTCAGGGTTTATTTATTTATTTTTGTTGTTTTTCTGTGCTGGAGCTGGAATTGGGGCCTTGTGCATGCTGGGCAGGTGCTCTGCCACTGCGCTATATATACACTTGCACTGCTTTTTGAGACAAGCTTTCACTCCGTAGCCCAGGCTGGTCTTGAACTTGCTGAGATACTCTTGTCTCAGCCTCCCCAGTGCTTGGATCACAGGTGTGAACCCACAAGCCCAGCCAGTAGGTGAACTTTAATGCAAGCTTTCTGGTGGTTTTATAAGAGGAGATGGGTTGTGGTTTATGTCTGGTGGAGAACCACCTAGCATGCTAGGCCCCAGTACAGCACAAGAGATTTTTTAGAAAAAGGAACAGGAAGTTAGAGCCCAGACCTGCACACACAAGAACAAGAGGCCGCTTGAAGGCAACCATTTGCAAACCAAGAAGAGGGGCCCCAGGGGAAAGTAACCCTGCCAGCGCCTTGCTCTTGGACTTCAACCTCCAGAACCAGAAACAATAAAAATGCGCTCTTTGAGCTGCCTAGCTGCAGTGCTTTGTCACGATGGCCTTAGCAGGAACACACCAGCATCACCACCTACAGTACTTTGTTCTTTTTTTTTTAGTACTTTATTCTGAAGAAACTTCTTCTTATTCTACTTCTCCTTCGCCTCCTCCCCCTCCTCATTCTTTTTCCTCTTCTTCTCCTTTTTCTCCTCCTCCTCCTCCTTTTCCTCCTCCTCCTTCTTCTTCTTTGAAACAATTTCTGTGTGATAAGAATTTTACTTTTGTTGTATGGGGAGGGGGAAGAACCCAGGGCCTCACTCATGCTAAGCAAACACACTTTCACTGATCTATGCTCACAGCCCAGATACTGATAATTTTATAATATGCTGTGGCCTGGTGTGATGGTGCACAGCTGTAATCCCAGCACTCAGGAGGCTGAGGCAGAAAGATTGCTATGAGTTCAAGGCTACCGTAAATTACACAATGAATCCCTGTCTCGAAAAAATTTTTTTTCTTTATTGCCCTTCCTTCTTGTTTTCCAGGGGCAACCTACTGTTTCCACTGCTTACAAAGGGAGACATGGGGTCTCTCAAGTCAGTCCTGACACCTACCTTCTTCTTTTCCTTTTATTTAATTCAGGCGTCATTCATGCCCAGAGTGGGTCATCTGTCTGCAGTAAAACCCTTCAGCCACACCCAGAACTATGCTGATCCAATTGACTAGATGTTTCTTATTCAAATTGATGCAATCAATTAACTCTCACACATAAATGATATTTAATTTACATAAATTTATATTTACACATATATACTTCTATATTCCCAGAAAACAGGAACCTCATAACGAAAAGTAAGGAACTCAGGAGCCTGAGGCAGGAGGACTGCCACAAGTTTGAGGCTAGCTTGGGTGTCTTAGTTACTTTTCTTGTTGTTGAGATAAAATACCTGACACCCAAAGGTAAAGGAGGAAAGGCTTATTTAGTTCCCAGTTTGTAGAGGTTTTGGTCCATAGTCAGCTGGCTCCAAGGTAGGGTGGCATGGCAGAGGGGCATCACAGAGGAGAAACAGTTCAAGTCAAAGGCAGAAGAGAGCGAAGAGGTAAGTATGAGGAAGCAGCAAAAAAAACAGCAGAAGCTCTCTTTTTGCTCTTGATATCCCATCCAGAGTGACAGCCTATTGATTGATGCTACCCACACCCAGGATGGGGCAGTTGGGGGCGTTTGAGGGACGTCTAGATATGTCATAACACTGGGCTACATAGTTAGTTCAAGGCCAGCCTAAATTACAGAGCAAGATCCTGTCTGAAAAACAAAAACATAAACAAACAAACAAAACCTCCCAAAATCAAAACAGAAAAAAAATGTGAGGTATATGTGTGTGTGTGTGTGTGTGTGTATTGTTCAGCCATAAAGAAGAATTAAAATCTACAATTAGTGGTAACATGTTAAGTGAAATAAACCAGACATGAAAAGACAAGTACCACATGTTCTCTCTCATATGTATGGACTGGATTTGATTAATAGATATTTTACTTATTTATTTATGTTTAGTTTTGTTTTGTTTGAGGCAGGGTCTTGCTGTGTATTTTAGGCTGTCCTTGAACTCACAGCGATCCTTCTACCTCAGCCTCCCAAGAGCTGGTATTACAGGCATGTGCCACCAAGCCTAGCCCCATCACTACCTTTCAACTTTTCAGTACCACTGCACTGGGACTGAGCTTCCAGCACATAATCCTTTGGGGGAAAGCCATATCCAAGCAACAGAGAGAGAGAGAGAGACAGAGAGAGACAGAGAGAGAGAGGACATAAATACACAAATAATGGAATAGTGCCCAATAGAATACTACACAGTGACGAGGGTGTACACATCACAGCTACACACCAGATATGTGCATCTCATTGTATAACGCTGAAAATAAACAAGACACAAAAATGTGTCAGTTCATTTATATACTGTCCTAAACAGGCCAAGTTGTAGAGTACTTTACTCCCACATGTGGTGCCCTGGATTCCATCCCCAGCACCAGTAAAAACATCTATTCTCTGACCCTTTACAGAAGTTTGCTGACCTCTCTGGGTCTGCTTCTGGTCTGACAGGTAGCTTAGTCTGTGTTCCCTTTGCACAGTAGCACACCAATTCTGTGAAACACTCCTTTCTGTGCCTATGGCATCAGGTCCAGGTTAAAATTACCAGGCGTCCTGTACTGACTTTATCAGGACGCACCCAAAACCCCGCATTTAGTTTTTTGTTTTTTCAATAAATTACGAAAGTCTAGCAGTTGCAGCTATTTGCCTACCAAGGCAATTGACTTTCGTTGTTGTTTTGTTTGTTTTATTTTTTGAGTTTTACAGCCAAACCCTCCATTTGTGAACAGATAACCACAGTTAGAAATACCTCTGGTGACATGTTTTGAATTTTTTTTCTCTTTGAAATAAAATGGATCTGAAAAAAAAATAAAAGGGGCAGAAAGATGCTATTAAAAATACTTTTGGACCAGGTGTAGTGGTCACTCATTTCTAATCCCAGCACTCGGTGGACTGAGGCAGGAGGATTGCCATAGGGTGTCTCACTATGTAGTTCAGCCTGGCCTTGAACTCACTATGTACCACAGGCTGGCCTCAGACTCAGCGATCCTCCTGTCTCAGCCTCTTGAGTGCTGAGATTACAGGTGTGTGCCACTATGCCTGGCAAAATTGGCTTTTCAATCACTTAAATGACACTAGTAAGAATCATACAACCTCCACAAAGGATCTGGGCAATCTCTATGGTCTCTCCTGCAGATTTCACTGAGAAGACTGGAAGGATTGACTAAGGATTTAAAAAAACTTATTATTTGTGGTGCTGGGGATGGAACCCAGGGCTGAACACTTGCTAGGCACACACGCTAAGGAGACAAGAAGGTACGGGCATGGTCACAACTGGCTGGGAATGGAAGCTGGACAAGATCTCAGGCACAGCAGTTTGGAAACTTGCCCCCCTGACTTCTTGAGAGAACTTGAGCAGGTTTTCCCTAGGACACCTAGAACTGATGACACTGAGGAAACGGTGACACAAGAACAAGGGTCCACACTGAGTTTGGGCCACTGTGTTTGCTCTTGCATGGTGGCTGTCCTCATGCTGTAGGGTGTGCTTCTTTTCCTATTGTTTTTTTGGTACTGGGAATCAAACTCATGACCTCACACTTGCCAAGCAGGCACTTCGTGCGGCTGAGCTAAATCCTTGCCTCTGTTTTCCCATTTTTACTTGGTAAATTTGCTCTGCATTTTGTGCTTGTCTAGACCAATTCTTTGCTCAGGACAGGACAAACCTAGAAACCACCTTAAGGAGACTCCAGCACCTCAAAAGCTGGCAACACTACCACTGAGCACTCAGCCCTTACATTTTCCTTTTCCTTCTTTCCTCCTCTCTCCTCCCTTCCCTTCCCCTTTTCCCCCTTCTCCAACTCCTCTTTTTCTTTCTATATTGAGGCATAAACCCAGGACCTTTACACTGAGATATAGCCCCAGACCTTTTTGTTGATTTTTTTTTCTTTTTGTTGATTTTAAGACAGGGTCTCACTAAGTCGTTTAATTACCCAAGCTGGGTCTGAGGTTGCACTGACTCTCCTTGCCTCAGCCTTTCAGAGGGCTGGGCTTATAGGTATGTCCCATCACACCTGACTAGTTATTTTTCATATTGAAAGGAAAGAGACTGTTTCATAGGCAAAATCTCAAGTTGTGAACAAGTGACTATTGGGGGCCAAAAGTTCACAATGGCTAATTTTGTATACTTGCCTAAGAAATAAATGGAACCTTGGAATTATGGTACTGATATAGGGGAAAGAAACTCCCAGCCTACTAGATGTCCAGTACCAGTTTGTGTTCTCTAAAATGGAAGAATGAATTTTAAGTACAGCAGAGGTTAAGAGTAGAATATATTTACTGAGAGAAAGAAAGCTTCTGTCTGAGAGACACAGAAGGGGTCCCGAGGGATTGCCAAGGACTTTGTCTTTTCCAGGGATTTTTATAGAGCAAAACCATGAGGTGAGACAGCTTCAAGGTGGAGAAAAATGGGAACTCTCAAGGCAAGAGGGCATGAGATGGGCCAGAACTATGGTCAACCAATAATATTAGAGTATAATTGCTCAGGTAAAATTGATTGAATTGGGATCCAATAAAGGAAGTGCATCACTTAGCAAGCAAGAACTGGGCCTTTGCCTGTAGGGGGTCGGATTAGTGGCTTTTTTGGTTTGCCCAAGGTGATCAAGGTATCAAGGTGATACCTATTTAGAATATCAATCCCTGAGGTTTATTCTTAGAGTATGGGTGCATTTGTTTTGTCTTTCATCTTGAGATCTGGCTCACAGAAGGAGATGTTTGTTTTCCCCCATAGTTGCTGAAATAGCTTGGACCCCAGAATGAAATCGAGGAAGCAAGAGAATTTGGGAGCAAAGACTTTATTCCAGGCCTGGTGACCCAGTCTCATAAGGATCAGTTCGAGACTGAGTATCGAACAGTCTACAAGCGGCATATTTAAAGCTTAAAACCACAAACCCCAATCACAGGGAATGTTCCTTCCCCTATCTTAAAGAACACCTAGTGTTTTTGGTCACTTCCGTTAGCCTTGGCTAATTTCAAAATAGCCAATTTTGAAATAGGGTTGTACAGTTTTGAGGTCAGCTTATCTCATATCACTGGGGTAGTCATTTTTTACATGAACGATGTGGGAACAGGAATTTACTACATATCTCCGGGAACACAGATGTTTAAAATAGCAATTTAGTTAGTAAGATGCACTACGGAACAGACATAGCGACACTTTGGTTAATTTAGGATATAATTGTTGCAAGGTATCTGATCTTCTGCATTGGATCCTTCGGGGACTCAACCCTGTCTGACTGCTTATAATACTTCTATCTAACTCAACTGCCCAAAACTTTATCACCCTTTTGAGACTTCCCATTAACTCTTGGGATGGGCTATCTTCTACCATCCTCTAAAACTAAACTAAGGCTGCTAAAATGAAAAACAATACTTCAGAGCAAAATCCTTCAGCATAAGATCATCTCCACCCTCTTGGGACGTCCCAGGATTAGCCACTGGCTGCTGAGTTATCACCTCTGAATCTTTCATTGTATACATCCATTGCATTGTACACACACAATAAATAGTGGCTGGTTTGGAGCATCTAGGTTTTTGCCTGTCCTTCGCCCATCCTGAGGCATTGACCTCTCAGCCCTCATCATGCATTACTAAAGTTGTCTCTATTTCATCCTTTCCCTGTAACCCTCATACAGGCAGTTGGGGATCTTGACCAGGCCCTTGATAAGTAATCACAGTAAGAAACACCTTTGGGCCAGGCATGGTGTCTGCTTGCCTGTAATTCCAGCACTCAGGAGGCTGAGGCAGGAGGATCACCATGAGTTTGAGGCCAGTTTAAGCTAACATAGTGAGACCCTGTCTCCAAAAAAAAAAAAAAAACCACCAAAAAGCCAGGCATGGTGGTGCATGCCTGTAATCCCAGCACTCGGGAGGCTGAGGCAGGAGCATCACTGAGTTTGAGGCCAGCCTGGGATACATAGTGAGTTTAAGGTCACCCTTCACTATATAACCAGACTCTGTCTCAAACAAACATGTTAGATCCCCCATCTGAGAGACAGTACAATTATCATGGCAATGGTTCAAAGCTGTGCCATGATAATGCACATATTCCCAGAAGCCCCTATGGCTTCTCCCTCCCATAAGTCTGCCAAAGCTCAGGAATGTAAAGGTTTACCTGATCCCCTGCACTCACAAAATAAATCAGCTCACACCAGCCACCAGCGCACTTCCCCCATCAGAACCTACATCAGGCAGAACCTGCGCTCTGTCTGTAGAGAGCCTCCACAGCCTTCCTTGTGGTGACTCCCTCTGTGCCCTCCCTGCTTATTAAACGCTTATCTACTTGCCTCCACTCTTTAATATTCTGCACTGCTCTAGATTAAGGACAAATCGCTCAATCAAAACAAAAAATTAAAAGAACAATGAACACCTTCACAATGATGGCTGTCTTTATGTGTCAAACTGACTGGGCTATGGGCTACCTGACACTAGCTGCTGACAAAGATAGAATGTCTCCAGAGTGTCTCTGGGGGTTTCCAGAGTCCAGCGGCTGAATCAGTAGAATAAACCAGACCCACCCTCAGTGCTGCAGCTACTCCATCCCATCTGTGGAGCCCACCCAAACAGAACAAAGAGGGAGAGAGTGGGTGACTTCCTCTGCTGCGACATTATCTTCTCCTGGTTCTTTTGTTTATTTGTTTGTTTTTGAGACAGGATCTTGCTGTGTATCCCAGGCTGCCCTTGAACTCATGGTGACATTCCTGCCTCAGCCTCACAGGTATGCAGCACCATGCCAGTCCTTCTATTGTTTCTTGGGCCTGTGGACCAGGGGTCCCAAACCCATTCTCCACTTCCCCTAGATCTCAGGCCTTCACCCTGGACTGGACACTGCTCTCCAAGTTCTCCAGCTTTGTCCAACTACTCATCTTGGATCACTGTGTGAACCTTCTCTTTTCTGCATCTCCTTGTAGCTACTTACCTATTGTCATTGACTCTTGGCTGCCTAAAACATTATTGTTAGAGTTTTCTGGCACCATAGAGAAACAAAAGTACAAAAAGAACAGGTTTATTGAGGTGAGGACATGGAAAGGAGCACATAACTCATGGTGGCTGCGCTGTCTCCTTCGACCAGAATATGGGGGGTACGGACATACGTAACCTTTGACTGGGGGTGGAGCTTAGGGCAGGCATTGATGACTCAAGGAATTGATTGGAATTTTCTTTGTGTGCAAACAGGAAAGGAAGATTAGGACTGAGGAAGAAGCAGGAAGTGGTAGGCATCCCTGCTTTGGCATTCCGACCACCCCCATAATTGCACAGTAATTTATACTAGGGCAAGAATTTTTCAGTTATCACCCTGAGTTCTGTTTCTCTGGAGAATTTGTCTCATACAGTCATGTAATACTGGATTTATAATTTTTTTCGTTTTGTTTTTTAGACTAGGCCTTGCTATTCAATTCAGGCTGGCTTTGAACTCACTATGTAGCCCAGACTGGTCTAGAACTCTCGCCAATCCTTCTGTCTCAGCCTCAGTGTGGGAACTATAGGCATGTGCTACCATGCCTGGCTGCATTCCTACGTTTTTATAAAGCAGTGGCAAAGTTTATCTAAAAAAGTGAAAGTGAAGAGTGAGAGAGAAACTGACTTTGCAGAGTGACCAAGAAAAAGGATAAAAGCACATTCTAGAGAATACAGTATGGGGTGTCTTAAGGGAAACCAGGATAGCCGTAATTTTTTTTTTAATGGTGACAAAGTTTCACATTTATTCAAGATAGGAAAAAAATAGGGTGGAGGAAAAATAGGCTCTGTAGAGCAAGTTTAGGCTGAGGAAAAAGGGAGGAAAAAAATATACTACCACTGGGACCGGTGGCCCATGCCAGTAATCCCAGTGCTTGGGAGGCTGAGGCAGGAGGATCACTGCAAGTGCACTACATAGTGAAACCTTGTCTCAAAACAGAACGAAACAACAACAACAACAACAAACAATATACTCTGTATAATAGGGTGGGTTATATAAAGAGAATAGTTTGAATTTTTTGTTTTGAAAAAAGTGTAACTCTTAGCTGTGCATAGTGGTACATGAAGACTCTAAATTCAGTCTCTAGTACTGCAAAAAATAAAAACAAAATGGACTTAAAAAGCAAAAGGAGGGAAAGAAAGTGCTCTAAAGGATATAACTGCATGTATGTTTAAGTGTGTAGGATTGATAACCATATTACTAAATTTTTTTGGATCAGTGAACAGAACTGTTTGCAGCCTCATTGTTTGAATGTCCACTTTGTATGCCTTAATTTTGTAACATGAACAACTATTTCTAAGAAGACAATATGTAATTTATCAACTAGTGATTTCTTACTATTTTTTTGAAATTCTGTATTATTTCTACCCTTTTTTCTGATTTGCTTTTTTTCTCTTTAAATAAAAATTTAAAAAAAAAAACAAGCCAACAAATGAATAACAATAAGCCAGACATGGCAGTGCCTGCCTGTGGGAAATCCAGTACTGTGGGAGCCTGAGGCAGGAGGATCACAAATTCAAACCTAGCCTAGGCAATTTGGTGATTTAGCAAGATCTTGTCTCAAAATAGAAAATAAAAAAGGATCAGGGCTCAGTGTGGTGCTACACACCTATAATCCTAGCATTTGAGAGGCTGAGGCAGGAGGATTGCCATGAGTTGAAGGACAGCATGGGCTATAGAGCAAGTCTCGGCTGCACAGCTGGTTTGAGGTCAGCCTGGACTACATAAGGAGAACTTGTCTCAAAAAGAAAAAGGAGGAGGTTGGGCTATAGCTCAATGAGATGGCCCAGGGTTCAATTCCCAGTATCACAATAAATGAATAAATAAATATCATTTTTAATTTTAAAAAGAAAAAAACCCCACAAAATTTCAAAACAAGATAATAGAAGGGTAACAATGGTTAATACAGTGCATATTGTTAGTTTTAAACTATTTACCCATCGACTGAGGAATGGATAAAAAAGATGTGGTACAATACATAGTACAGGGCCGGGGATTTAGCTCAGTGGCTTAAGCACCTGCCTGGCAAGCGTGAGGTCATGAGTTCAATCCCCAGTACCAAAAAAAAAAAATACATAGTACATAGTACAATACATAGGCATTTAATTGTCCAAACACTGTTAGCACAAACCTTTCTTTTCAGTGAACTAAGAGATATTAGTAGTAAAATGATTTTAATTATCTTGCATATATGTATAATTTTTGCTTTTCCCTTCCTTCTTTTCTCCTTTCCCCTATCCCAGTTTCTCTTTCCTTTTAAACTATTTCTTCCCATTTTGCAATATCTATTGTACATTTTGGATCTTTTTTTTGGTACCAGGGATTGAACTTATGACCTTGCACTTGCCAGGCAGGTGCTTATACCACTGAGCTAAATCCTCGGCCCTTCATTTTGGATCTTATTTACTCTTTCAGCTTCTTACATTAGGAAGACAATGGTGTTTGCACATGTGCATCTGGTTTATTTCACTTATGAGTATAGTCTAGAGTTGCATCCATTTACCTATAAAAGTCTCCATTATACCCTTTTTTGTTTTGGTACTGGGGATCGAACTCACAACTGCGTGCTTGCCAGGCAGGTACTCATGCCGCTGAGCTAAATCCTCAGCCCCTAGTTTATCCATATTTGTGACTATGTAGTACTCCCTTGTATAAAAATACCACATCTTTTTTATCCAGTCCTCAGTCGATGGGTATTTAGGTTGCTTCCAAGGTCTAGCTATTACAAATTGTGTTGCTGTAAACATGGGTACACATATATTGCTGTAGTATGATGTTTTTTAATTTCTCTGGGAAGTACCCAGAAGGGGAATATCTGAGTCAAATGGAACCTCCAATCCTAGTTTTTTGAGCAATCTCCACACTGATTCCCACAGTGAGTTTACCAGTCTACACTCCCACCAACAGTGGAGAGGGGTCCCTTTTTCCCCACAGCCCCTCCAGCATTTGTTATTCATTGATTTCTTGATGATAGCCATTCTTTCTGGGGTGAGGCAGAATCTCAGTGTTGTTTAAATTTGCATCTTTTGAATGACCAGTGGTGTCAAACATTTTTTCATATATTTATTTGCTGTTTGTATTTCTTCATCTGAGAGGTGTGTATTCATCTCAGATGCCCATTTTTGGATTGGGTCTTTAAATTTAGGAAGTCTGATATTTTTGAGTTCTTTCTATATTATTGATAGTACTATTTTGTCTGAGGAACAGCTTGCAAACATTTATCCCACATTGTGAGTTGTCTGCTCAATTTGTTGGTGGTTTTTCTTGCTATGCAAAGGTTTTAATAAGATGAGATCTCATTTGTTGATTCTTTGTGATAGTTCTTGTGCAATTGGAATTTTGTTCATAAAGTCTTTGACTACACCAATGCCTTTAAGAGTTTTACCTATTTTATCTTCAGTAGATGTAATATTTCTGTTTTAGTATTAAGATCTTTGATCCATTTCAAATTTATTTTAGTTAGGGCTGGGGCTTTAGCTCAGCAGCATAAGCACCTGCCTTGCAAGTGTAAGGTCGTGAGTTTGATCCCTGGTACCAAAACCAAAACAAAAAAAAATTTATTTTAGTGCATGGTGAAAGATATGGGTCCAGTTTTAATCTTCAGCAGGTGCAGAGCCAGTTTTTCCACCACCATTTATGAGAGACTATCTTCCAGTGAATGTGTTTGGTACCTTTGTCAAAGATAAAGTGCCTTAGTATGTCTGGAGTTGTTTGTGCATCTTCTAATCTATTCCATTGATCTTTGAGTCTATATTTTTGCCAGTTCCACACTGTTTTTATCACAATAGCTTTATAGTATAATTTCAAGTCAGGGATTGTGATGCCCCCTGTCTTGCTTTTGTTGCCCAGGAGTCCCTCTGCTATTCTAGGTCTCTTCTGGTTCCAGGTGAATTTTAGGATTGTTTTCTCTAATTCTGTGGGCTATGTTGTTGGAATTTTGATTGGGAATGAATTAAATCTCTATAATAGTTTTAGAAGTATGGTCATTTTCACTATATTGTTTTTTTCTACTCAAGAGCAAAGGATTTCTTTCCTTTTCTGTTATCCTCTTCAATCTCCTTTTTTCAGAGTACTCTACTTCCAATGTAGATGTCTTTTTTTTTTTTTTTTTGGTACCAGGGATCGAACTCAGGACCTTACGCTTGCCAGGCAGGCGCTTAAGCCACTGAGCTAAATCCCCGGCCCTAATGTAGATGTCTTTTACATTCTTCGTTAGATTTATTCCTATGTATTTGTTTTTTTGAATGCTACTGTGAAAAGTGTTGCCTCCTAGTTTTTCTCTCAGTGAGTTTGTTATTTGTGTTTAGGAAGGCTATGAATTTTTTTTTTTTTGGTACCGGGGATTGAACTCATGACCTTTCGCTTGCGAGGCAGGCGCTTAAGCCACTGAGCTAAATCCCCAGCCCCAAGGCTATCAATTTTTGAGTGTTGATTTTGTATCCAGCTACACTACTAGATTTGCTTATTAAATCTAGCAGTTTTTTAGTGGAGTTTTTGGGGCCTTCTATGTAGATTATCATGTCATCTGCAAATAATGGTAGTTTAACTTCTTCCTTTCCTATTGTCAGTCTTTTTATTTCTTTCTCTTGTCTAATTGCTCTGGCTAAAGTTTCTAGGACTATGTTGAACAAGAATGGAGACAGTGGACATCCTTGTCTTGTTTCTGATTTTAGAGTGAAGGCTTTCAGTTTTTGTTCATTTACTGTGATGTTGGCTGTTGGGTTGTCATACATGGCTTTTATCAGATTGAGGTAAAGCTATCTATTCCAATTCTCTGTACTTTTTTTTTTATCAAGAATGGGTGCCAGACTTTGTCAAAAGCTTTTCTGGATCTATTGAGATGATCATATGATTTTTGTCCTTGGCTCTGTTAATATGGTGTAGTACAGTAAATATTTTTAAAATTAAAAATGGTTATAATGTAGCTCAGTGAGACAGCCCTAGTTTTGCCAAAAAGTATAATTCTTCAACTAATAATTTCATTAGAATTTTAACAATGTAATAAACAATAAATTTAATGTTTTTGTTTTGGGAGTCCCCCCCACCCCTGCCCCATCATGCTGGGGAATGAATATAAGGCCTTGTGCATACTAGGGCATTGCTCTACTACTGAGCAATATCCAGTGGTCATAGTCCTGGAATTTTTCTTTTCTTTTTTGGTTGAGACAAAGTCTTGCTCTGTGTTCCAGGATGGCCTTGAACCTGCTGTGTAGACTATGTTGGCCTGAAACTCATGGTGATCCTCCTGTCTCAGCCTCCTGAGTGCTGGGATTACTGACGTGGGCCACTGTGGCTGGCTAGATTCCTTTCTTGATTTCCTTGATTTATTTAGGGTGTGTTTCCAGATTTAGGTATGGAAATGTGTCACAAGTATGACAATTTTGTTCTCTAGCAAAACTGAATCCCTGAGTATGTGGTGGCTGAAATGTTTTAGAGGTGTCTAAACTTTATGAGGTATTTTGTTTTTCTCTTTTTGAGCAGGGTTTCATTACGTAGTTCAGGCTGGCCTCAAACTCACTTTGTAGCCCAGGCTGGTCTTGAACTCAGTTTGTAGCCCAGGCTTGCTTTAAACACATTTAAACACACTTTGTCACCCAGGCTGGCCTCACAGTGATCCTCCTGCCTCAGCCTCCTGAATATTGGGATTACTGGAGTATACCACCACACCCGGTACTCTATGAGGTGTTTGTTAACTGTGTTAACAGTTTGTTAACTGTGTAAAAGTACGAGGTTTGTGGGTGGTGCTAAATCTTAAACTGTTTTGGAAACTTTCCTCTAGGGTGTGAGGTATACTGTGTTTTGAATGCTTGCCGTTCCTAAGAGCACAGTGAAGTATTCATGATTTACATCACCAAGTTTGGGCTCTTTGGACTGTTTGGGTGTTCCAGTCTCAGAATACTTCACAGGGCTACTTCTGATGTTAAAAGTTACAGTATTTTAGCATTTTTCCCTTTTGCTTTTCCCTACTAACAGTGTCCTTTGGGTGTTTCTGCCAGCCAAGATATCTTGTCATTGTCACTTCGTGTCCAGGCCTCTGAATTGTTTTGTCTTGTGGCCTATGTCAAGTATATGAGATCTGTTCCTAGATTTCCTTTTTCTTTCTTTCTTTTCTTTCCTCCTCCTCCTCCTTCTTCTTCTTCCTCTCCTTCTTCTTTTTATTTTTATTTTTTTGGTGCCGGGAATCGAACTTACAACTTTGTGCTTGCCAGGCAGGCACTTATGCCACTGAGCTAAATCCCCAACCCCTCTTCTTTGTATTTTTTTAGATAGGGTCTCACTATACAGTTCAGTTCAGGCTGGCCTTGAGCTCACTTTGTAGTCCAGGGTGGTCTCGAACTGGAAATGATCTTCCTGCCTTAGCCTCCCTAATGCTGGGATTATAGGCATATGCTGCCACCCTAGCTGTTCCCATATTTTCAGTCCATATCCCAGAGTCTCTGAGATGTTTGGGGTCTCTGTCCAGGCATAACGTATGTGTCCTGTTTGGACTTTGTGGCCTCACTGTGCCCCCAAGGTGTTAAGGTCTCTGAGGTGTTGGTAGGAGCTTGTGACCAGAGGACAGGTGTATAAAGTTCTCTGTTCTCAGAGCACACAATGTGAGGTCTCTGGCCTATTTGGTGACCTATGTCCACAGCCCAGGATCCCTAAACCATTATGGACTCTGTGGCACATGGTGTGAGGTCTTTGGATTCTTTTGTGCTGTGTCCAATGATGTGAAGTCCTTGAGCAATCTTATTGGGAATCTGTTTCCAGGTGTTTCTCACAGCCAACCTGTACTCCATGGCATAACACAGTTTTTTTTTTTCTTTTTGAGACAGGGTCTCACTATGCAGTTCAGGCTGGCCTTGAGTTCACTTTATAGCCCAGGCTAGTTTCGAACTTGATCTGATCCTTCTGCCTCAGCCTCCGGAGTGCTGGGATCATGGGCATATGCCACCACTCCTGGCTAACAATACTATTGTAAACCCAAATATTGAGTTCAGTCGTGCAAGTATTGTAATCCTCTTTCTAGTTTTCCTCACAATCCAAAAAATTGTATTTGTAATCCCACTGAGACATCATTGGAATTCAAGCAAGTTAATTCCAATCTACCACCACCAATGCAACCCACAGTGAGAGTAAAAACATCAAGACATATTCCAAGTTAAGGGCAGCCAAGGGATCCTAAATCCAATCCCCGTGAGG
>PVJX010038582.1:0-16354 GCA_004027295.1 Dolichotis patagonum
TAATTGCATTAATTAAGGGATGGTCATATCCTTTGGATTTTTTCTTTCTTCTTTTTCTTTTTTTTAATCAAATGTTAAAACCCCGCTGGAGCTCTGTGATATTTTACCTCCTAAAGACCTTGAATTTTTCAGTTTTAAATCACAAAAACAGTAATTTAGAAATTCTTGTGCAATGTGAATATGATTCTGTGTTTCACGCACAGTTTGTACTTAGCTGTAAGTATCGAAACATTGAAATTCAATCAATTTAACCATCATGGTTGACTTATAATTTTGGAACCGAATTGAAAAGGCATTTAATTCTTTGTTATTTCCTTTCAAATTGAATACAAAATTCCTCATGATATTTCTAGACATTACTATACTTACAAGGAATAACTGTTTGAAAGTTTCTCCCTCTGTGAAGTGAAATTCATAAGTCTAATCATTTTTGACTAAATTTATGAGCCAGGCCCTGTACTTGACCCTAAAATAGTGAGTAATGTGTTCATGGCTCAACTATCAAAGAAGTTAAAAAATTACTCTTTCTGTTGCTTTGTTTTCTGTTTCTTCTATACTCTTTCCGATCAAAATGTGGTTCCTCCCCCATTGTTTAATAGTGGATACATGTTTTCATATACCCTGCTCCTGATAATACCAGAATGTGGTACCAACATCTTTTTTTTTGGGCTGTTCATATTACTTTCCAAACAATTCCACATCCATATTCACCCAAATCTCTCCAGTGCTGAAGCTTGCACTTTGCCAAAACTATGCCTTCCTTCCTCCTAATTCTCCTTTCTACATCAAGTGTTTGGAGCCTGATTTTTCAAGCCTCTCTTCACAATATCTCTGTCTCTCACCCTGGTCCCTGAAATCTTTCACATCGATTATCCTGCTGATTAATCTTATTCTGTGTGCTGACCTGCCTTAGTCATAATTTTATCTTTAAAATTTCAGCAAATGAGAGCCTTGCATATAATTTAGTTATTTGGAGATTGAATTCTAAATACCATAGACTTCTTGCTGTAGTCTGGAATTTAGATGTCTCCCAAAGCCCCATATGTTAAATTCTTGGTCCCCAGACTGTGGTGCTACTGAGAGGTGGTAGAGTTTTAGGAGGTGGGGACTGAATGGAGGTTTTAGGGTGGTGGGAGTCCTACTTCAGAGGGAGTGGGGAACTCTGAGTGTCTGAGTGCTCTCTCTCTCTCTCTGCCTCTTTGCTTCCATTTTGTTTTTTCTCTGTGTATCTCTGTCTCTCTGTGTGTCTTTGTCTCTCTGTCTGTCTCTGTCTCTGTCTCTCTTTCTCTCTCTGTCTCTCTCTGTCTCTCTGTCTCTGTCTGTTTGTCTCTCATTCTGGACATGAGGTGAACTGGTTTGCTCTGCCACATAGTCCTGCCAGCATGTGCTCCCCCCAGTTCCAGAGGGCTACCAGCAGAGTGTCCACTAGATTATACAAATTGAAACTGCCAAAGCCGTGAGACTAACAGCATTTTCTTGTTGTACATTGTTTTATCTCTGGTATTGCTGAAATAATAAAAAGATAAGAAAACACACTTCTATTTTTCAAATCCTTGGTATTATACTCTAGCTCATTTAATTCCTTGCAAGAAGGCTCCCTGTAAAGGTCCTTGATCTGCTCCTCAGGCTATTACCTCCCTGATGCGGTGAGGAATCCATGGAGCTACATGTAAGGGCCCACCTGAAATCTCTGACTGCATCCTTCCCTGGCCATGCAGTGAGTCTCAGGATGCTGGAGTTCCCTTTGCAGATGCACCTGATCCTGCTTTGACTACTTGGGCAAGGTTCTTCTCCAGTCAGTCTCCTGAGGGTGACCCACTTTGGAGACTGCCTGTAGAGGTTCAAAGTTCATCCAAATGGCAGCTGTTTGCAGGGAAGGGAACACAGTATGAATGCATGAAGTTTGAGGTTGAAATGCTTCTGGGCCAGATGTTTTGAAGTGAGATAAATTCAATATAGAGATAAGGAGCTAAGATAGCAGGCCTGGGGATAGGTGTGGGTCTTCTTGTGGTCATCATTTTTGTGTGGCATTGCAGCTGTGTCCAGTAGTGAGACAGATGGGTTCGTCCAGTATGAGTGATTGTATTTTACTTAACAATATGTTAGTTTGTTTGTAATTTGTAAATGTGCAGGTATGTGGTATGTGTGTATTTATTTGTGTTCTCTTGCCAGAAACCTTACAAATGTTAGCATGGGGTCTGCCTTCAGTCACATAGATTAGCTATATTGTGATCTCTAGATCCTAGACTTCTTACATTTCACTGATATCTGTCAGTTTTTCTTGATTCTTACAATTCTAACCACTTCTTTCTTGTATGAACTGAATTCTTCACTTCATCTTTGATTTGAACTTCCTGCCAAGCAAAATTTGAACCAGAAAGTGATTTTAGCATCAGTCTTTTTGTATCTGTATGCTATCTTCAGAATGACACTGGATAAAAATTGACCTTGCACTTCCAATTGATGTGAATTCTACATGAGGCCCTAAGTCCAATTTGTATAAGCTTCAAGTTAGACCTTTTTGAATCTATGCGAGCAGAATATCAATGTTTCATTTAGGTAGTATATCAGATGATCAAAATATTTAGACAAGTTTAGTTATTTTTAGCTAGATAACCATGGTAGATTTCTTTCAAAAATGCTCTTTGTTTTCTACTTTTTTCTTCTTTGAAAGAAACATTAGTCTTTTTTAAAACATTACTATAAACTTTTCCATTGATAAACATCATTAACTTATCCATCTGTTGGTTAGTTTTCCACTGCTGTAACAAATACCTTAGATAATTAATTTAAAAGGAAGGGAAGTTTCTTTTGGTTTATGCTTTCAGATATTTCAGTCAATGATCCTTTTGTGTCTGAAGGCGGTACTTTTTGGGGAGATCAGATGGGTGATGAAGCTGCTCAACTCATGGTAGATATAAAACAAAGAGACAGAAAAGAGTCTTGAATCTCACAGCCTCCCGTAAGCACGTACATTCAGTGACCTAGTTTCTTGTAGACTCCGTATTTCAAATGCCCCATCATCTTCCAACAACACCGCAGAATAGGGATCAAAGCTCTCACAGATGAACCTTTGCAGGACATACATTCAAACCATGCCATTCTACAACCATCTCTTGAAGGTGTGTATTTATCTCATACTGCAACATACATTTAGTGCATCTGCAAAGACCCTCAAACCTGTTAAAAAATCCAGTTCCACAGTCTTCTCTTATCTGGGAGACCTGTAAAAAAACCCTTAAGAACAAGTTAAACACTTCCAAGTTACAGTGGTGCAGGGTAAACATTTCCATTATGAAAAGCATGAATATGGGTGTAGAAAGAACAGGCTAGCTAAAAGCAAAATTTAAGACCAGCAGAGTAAACACTAAATCCTATAACTTCGTCTCCAGCATCCTATAATCTGGTGCATAAGGTGGGCTTCTAGGGACTGTTGGTTGGGGCCTACATAGCTACTTTTTTGCCTGGGTACTCTTGCTGATTACCACTTTATACAGCAAACATCCCATATTCCTCGCATCTTTAACTTCCTGAGGTCTCTGTTGTAGCTTTGGCTTCCTGCTCACAGTTTTATCTACCATGCTGTCAGGGATTTTTGTTTTGTTTTGTTTTGTTTTGTTTTGTTTTGTTTTAGGACCTCTGAATTCACCATGTATAGCCTGGTCTCCCACGTTTTCCTTTGAAATCATAGTGGAAAACTACAGGATCCCATGACTCTTGCATTTTGGATGTCTGCTATACCAGGTTCCTGCAGAGAGTGTCAAGGTATTCTGCTTATTTGAGCTGACTCTAAACCTCATTGTGATGTGGCCGTTGTGACCTCTACATGCTTGGGTGGCTGAACCCAGGAGAAAAGTCTCAGGGCAAATTTCTCTAAGAAGCTTTGTATATGTAGGATTTTCTTAGCTACTTTTTGTAAAAGGTCTTTTAAATAATTTTGCACTTTTGCTTCTTTGATCTGAGATGGATAGTGTTTTTCTAACTGTCCTCAAGCCATCGTTCTTATTGCTCTGTGGAAAGTGCTAGACTTCTTTTCTATAGTGGCAATATCTTTAGTTACTATTTTCTCCTTGATAATGATTTAAATGCACTCCTTTTCTGGTTGAAGTGCAAATTTTTCAAATTCCACTGCTCTGCTCATTTTTGCTCATGAGTCTCATAGTACATAAGCAGCAAATAATACTCATGAATGCTGTGCTGCTTTGAAATTTTCACCCCAGACAAAATAGTCTGCTCCTAGTCATTCATTCAAGCAGTAATGTGCATTTCACTGTGTGGGTGTGATATAACTAAAAGGCTTAACCAGTTGATTTAACATAGATAGGCCTGATTCAGTCTGGTGAAGGGCTTTATAACAGAACTGAAGTTTTGCATCAGAAGAAATCTGACTGCAGCCCGAAGCCTCAGATTCTGTGTTGACACTTCATCATGTGTCCTTTCTGACAAGCCCATCCTGTGGGTTTTGGATTTGTCCAAATAGTACATACAAATCAATAAATTCAAGCAATTAGAGATCTGTAATTGAGTCTCTGCTGCTTCTGTTGAATTCAGTTGACCTTGACAGTGTCTAAAGCTCAGCTGCTTACCTCTGATGAGCAAAGTCAGAGTAATTGTCTTTACCTTAACATACACTGGGCTAGTTAAGGAGGCTTTTAACTGTGCTTCCCATGAAAGGACCCCCTCCCCTTGTTCCTGGAATGTTTCTACATCATGATAAACAATTCCTTTGTTTTAACCAATCTGTTTAAGACTAGCTTACCTGTCAATATATGACTCAATGCCCTAAGCCAATTACGTAACTTGCTTTGTACATCCCACTCTTAGACGCCACATAAACTAAACTCTTTGTAAACTCAGGGCTGTTGCCTTTGGGAATGACCGTGCAACAGTCCACTGGCGTAAAGATTAACTGGCATAAAGATTAAACTCTGCTGGCCAAAAGGCTAACTAGTGTAAATATTAATGCTACCTCCTTATCTCCTCAGTGCAAAGAGACTTCCTTTGGTTTGAGTTGGAAATTTTCCCACAGCAGTTCTGCTGACCAAAAGCTGACTAATACACCACATTTAACTGAAAACT
Source organism: Dolichotis patagonum (assembly GCA_004027295.1). Classification (NCBI taxonomy): domain Eukaryota; kingdom Metazoa; phylum Chordata; class Mammalia; order Rodentia; family Caviidae; genus Dolichotis; species Dolichotis patagonum. Next base: position 5,080 of record PVJX010038582.1, read on the forward strand.
TAGGACAGCAAATAATTCTTGACAACAGATTTAAATTTTTCTGGCCATAGGTTATTGTCAGATGATAGAATAGACCAGTAAAGTCCTAATCTGAGTTGCTTATTCTAAGCCAATAAAGGAAACTTTCACAGAGTTCTAAGCATAATATTTTATAGAAATTGTCATATTTTCTGATTTCGTTTTCCTCTTAATATCATACTTCAGCATAATATTTGACAAAAAATGTAGGGAGACTAAAGAGAAGTAGTGAGAATTAGTGAAGTAAAGTTGGGTATACCTAATCAAAACAGGAGGCATTAATTAGTTCATTATTTTTTCTCTTAATCCTGGGAGCAACTATGGAACTAAAATGTTCTGTAACTTGTCTTGAAACTTAATTTCTTGCCAAACATTAAAAAAACTTAATTTTCCTAATTTTATACACAACATTTAAACATAATTAAAAAATAAACACTTGTACCAATGTGCTCATTTCTGTTTCTAAAGAGGTTATAATTATCTTCAGAAAACAGGAATCAGTCCTTAAAGTTTGTTTTATACTTAATCTGGTAGGAATAAATATGGAAAAAGGAAAGAAATTGATACTTTGATACTATAGACCCTTTATTAAAACTTTTAGATGTTTGCATGAAAGGCATCAGGTGAGAATTTTCCTTGTTTACTAAATTTTTAATCTTTATGTTATTAAGAATTGCATTCTTTGACAATCAAATGCTGATCCCTTGACCTCATTGCTTCTTTTCTTACCAGTTAGGATCATATAACATCTCAGTAAACATGCTTCAATTTGGAATTTACAGTCTATACATAAATGTCACTTATGGAATGTATATATAATAAATTAATAAGAGTTTCACAAATTTACTTTCATGTTCATTTCATCTGTCAACAGCATATATCTTGGTAACAGCTTGAGATACATAGGAAATATATACTTGAAGGCATGAAATTATAGTTTGGGGTAAGTATGTGTCTTAATCTGAAAAGTAAAGTATTATTTATACTTATTTTATTCAATATTGTGGAGTATAACTTAAAATCATCCCCAAGAGGGATACAACAAAAAAGAGAAATAAAATGACATTTCAATATTTGAAAATAAAAATATGGTCATTATTTGAATTTTAAAAAGAAATTAGTACACTGGTTTATCATACTGGAAATAGTTCAAAAATGTGTTGAACAAAACTTAATGTATAACGACTTTGAAAGCGATAAAGTAAAACAATAACAGCTGTAAGTGTGAAAAAGAAAAAAATATGAAATGGAAAGAATTGGGAAAAGTGAAATTTCATGAGCTTGATTAATTTTGTGACAACTGGGGAAGATATAGATCAAAAACCTTTGTTTTTAATAAGAGAAAGAAAACAAGTTATAAAGTAAAAGATTGAAGTGTTGAATCATGAAAGTACCTTTAATAAATGCCATATTTAGAAAAATGACTTTTAGAATTTTTACTTGGTGACAAAAGATCAATATTTGCTTTGATCTATGACCTTGACCAGGAAATGTTCATAAGGGAAAAAAAAATGAAGCCCTGTAATGAGAGTATATATGTGATAGAAAGACAGGTACAAAATGATTTGCTTCCACTGTTTGAACATTTGTGTACAGTCAGGAGATTTAAGCTCAGTTCACTTGTTTGTGACATAATTATCTGGTATGTTTCATAAAGTCAATTTCTGGAGCCTTCTTATAAGCTGTAAAATTGGATTCGTTGGTTTAAACATTCTTAAAGAGCATTTGAAAAAATGATAGTAAGTAAGAAAATATGTCATGTGGAATAAAGCAACTAAGTGATATTCCTCATCAGCACACAAAGATAGTACAGTTTTGGGCTCTTCATTAATTTTCTCTGGATGTTTATAAAATCTATGAGAAAAGAAACATTTCAAAATTTTTTCATAATGAAATTCAAGGAAAAGAAAATAGAGATTGGAAAATAGGAAATGAAGCTTATGAAGATAAGGATATAAATAAAAGCTGGTCTCAAAAAAGTGAAAGCTAGTAAGAAAGAGAACATTAAATTAGTGTATTTAGTTATGTCAGAAAAACATGTGATGCATAATATTTTCTAATTAATAAAATAAAGTAAAAAAATGGTCAAATGTTCTTCCCATCAGAAGAGATTTGAGATACTGATGAACTCATTTTTTTTTAACAGTTGGTAACATGATGAAGGGAAAATTGAAATAAAATGTGAATGAGAGACCTTAGAGGTGGATTTACCATAACTTTCCCTGGGGGCAGGACGTGGAACTGTAGGATATAATGTTTGCCCTGCTGGATTTCAGTCTTGATTTGTTCTGATTTCATACTATTCTCTTGGTTTTCTCTTTTGGCCTGGGGGTGTGTACCCTGTATATTAGAAGTATGCAACGCTCTTTTGGATTTTTACAAAGACACACAGGTAGGCGTTTACTTTGAGGCTCCAAGGAGACTTTAGAGCTGGTCTTTTCAGCAGTGTTGGAACTCTTAAGGTTTTGTATCCTCTCAGAGATGGACTAAATATATTTCAATAATGAGATAGACATGAATCTTTTGGGGAACAGGGGAAGAATGTTACAGCTGAGGTCTAAAATGTCCTCCAAATGTCTAATGTCTTTGAAAAGTGATTAGATCTTGGGGGCACTGTACTTACTCATGAATTCAATTCTGCTAAATGTGCTGATAGATGAGGGGTGGTTGATGTGGGTCACCAGGAGCGTGACCTGGAAGGGGATATTCTTAATCATGGCTTCTCCTCTAGCTCTTTGTTTCCTGGTTGTCATGGGATGAACAACTGCTCTATGCCAGATTCTTCAACAAAGACATTTCTTTCTTTTATCCAGCAAACATGGAGTAAACCCATTGAAAACTGTGAGTCAAATAAATCTCCTCTCCTCTACATTGAGGGTGTTGAGTATTTTGTTCTAGCATGGGAAGCTCTTACACAAGGCATAATTCTTACCCTTGGTCAGACATTGTGAAATAGCACAACATCTTATTCCTATTTAAACTGTAACTTTGTGTTTATTAAGCAACAGCTTAACTCTCTTATTTAAATGTAACTTAGAATGCCATGATCGACTTCTTATCTTTTCCCACTCCCCATACTCTTTCTCCTCTTTGGTAATCACCATTCTATTCTCAGCTTCTCTGTTAAGTTCACTAGAGAAAATTTTTATTTCACAAATAAATGAGAACATTTAGTGCTTGCCTTTTTATTCCTGACTTATTTCAGTTAACAAAGTGATCTCCAGTTCTATCCATGTTGTTGCAAGTGACAGGATTTTTAAATTTTTAGGGATTCATAGTATTATCTATTCAATATTTGATGAACTGTTTCTGTCTTTTGGCTTGTGACACAATAAATATGGAAGTACAGATGTCTCTTTGGTATACTAACATAGTTTCCTTTGAATATCCCCAGAAAGGAAATTGCTGGATCATGTGGTATTCTATTTAAAAATTTTAAAGAACTTCTGTATTTTTTCTAATCCTATAGTAATTTACATTCCCACCAAAAATTATGCAAGGTTTACCTTTTCTCCGTGTGCTTATCAGCACTTGTTATGTTTGTATTTTTTCATTAAAGCATTCTTACTGGACTGACATGATAGACATACTGCGTTTTAGATTTGTGTTTCCATGGTGATTAGTGATGCTGACCATTTTTCGGCCACTCATGCTTTCATTTGCAAAGAGCCTATCTGAGTGTGTGGCTTGTTTCTTAATCATGCTCTTACTTTGCCTTTGAGTTTTTGGAATTACTTGTATATTCTTCCTATTCACCCCCTATCAGAGTCATAGGTTGAAAATATTTTCTCTCATTCTACAGGTAGTCTTCACTTTGATGATTGATTGCTTTGCTGTATAGAAATGTTTTAGTTTGATGTAATCCCCTTTATTTTTGCTTTAAATTTTTATTCTTTGAATGTCTTACCTAAAAAATATCTTTGCTACATTTGATGCCCTGGATTTTTTCTTGTATGTTTCTTTTCTTTCTTTCTTTCTTTCTTTTTTTTTTTTTTTGTACCTGGGATCAAATTCACAACCTTGCGCTTGCCAGGCAGACTCTTTGGCCACTGCACTAAATCTCGGGCCCTTCTTGTATGTTTCTTACAATAGATTTTTGTTTGAAGTAACTATGATCAAGTGGGATTCCTCTCATGATTGGAGGAATGGTTCAATGAAGGCAAATAAATAAACATATGTTACATCAACAGAATGAAATACAAAGGTAATTGTTCTTTTTCAAATGATGTTAACTAGCAATTTGTTGAGAGATTTTTAAAATTAATTTTATTAGTACAATTTAGATAGGCATAATAATCACATTCATCATAGGGAATTTGCACATGTACATGACATAACTTGATTCCTATTTTACCCATTCCCATCCCCTCCTTTCCAACTCTCTTCCCCTCCTTATTTGCGAAAACTTTGTTTCCATTTTATCCTTCAATTCTCATTTTTTCTTTTTTCTTCCTTTCTTTCTCCATCTCCCCTCCCCAGATCCCCTTCCCATTTGAACCATTTCTTCCTATTTCACAGTATCAATTGTACATTTTGGCAATTATTTACACTTTCATTTTTCACGCTAATGAGAAAATGTGATAATTACATGATTTATTTCACTCAAGAGTACGGTTTCAACGTACATCTATTTCTTGATTTATTTCACTCAAGAGTATGGTTTCAAAGTACATCTATTTACCAAGAAATATCTCATTTATCATTCTTTATGGCTGAGTAGGATTCCACTGTATTTTAAAAATCTATATCTTTTTATCCATTCGTTGGTTGATGGGTATTTGGGCTGTTCCCAAGATTTTGCATTAATGTTCACTCAAAATATAGGTCAATTTTTTCTTTTCTGTCTTTATATTCTTTTGATTTTAGAACAATTCTAACTTTGTAAAATATCTATGGAAGAATTATTTCCTTTTGTGAATAAGTTAATCATGGAATTTCTTTGATAGGAAACTTTTTTACTACAGGTTTATCCTTGTTACTTCTTATTGCTCAGTGAAAACTTTTTGATTTCTATATGATTTTATTTTAGTAAGGCATATATGTCTAGATGTTTGTCCATTTCTTTTAGGTTATCAAGTTTGTTGGCATATATTTGCTCAGAGTAATTTCTAATGGTCCTTTGTACTTGTAGTTTCATTTTCACTGTATGCTATTTCATCTTTTATTTTATTGAGCTGAGTCTTCCATATATTTTTCATAGTTAATCAGACAAAATTTGTCAGGTTTGTTAATTTTCTTTAAAAACCAGCTAGTTGGTTCTTAATTCATCCTTTCATAATTGATGGAAAATGACTTTCAATTTCTCTTTTCAAGCTTCTATGTAAGCTGTATTTTATGTAGATATAAGTACAGTTACTCTGGTTCTTTTAGATTATTAAATTTATATAGAATATCATATTTCATGCTTCACTTTGAGTCTGTGCATGTCCTTAAGAGTCAAAGTGAATTTCTTGCGTGCAATGTCTAGTTTGGTCTCATTTTTTTGTAACCCATTTAGTTACCTTAGATCTTTTCATTGGATAATTTGTCATTTATATAAAGGAAATTATTAAGGAAGGCCTTCATGTAGTCATTTTATAATTTTTCCCCTAGTTTTGTTGTAGTTATATTTTTCTTCTTCTTTCAGAATTCCTTTGTGACTAAGTGATGTACTCTGGTAAGATTGATTCTTATTATTTTTTCTATTATATTTTTTTGTCTCATTACTGTAAGGCTTATAGTGCTCTCTTCTTAAAATAAGATGTTTTGAAATGATAGCAACTTAATTGAATGGTAAATATAAGTACTGAAACAAAAATAACTGAAAATGTTGATTAATAAAAATTTTTTTTGCAGTTTGTCTTTCCTCACAGTTGGAATTTTTGTTGTCCCATTTAAAATCAATTAATATTCTAATGCATTTATTATTTTTAATAGTTTGGGCTGTTTGGCTTCATGCTAAAATTATAAGGTAAACATATAAGTTAAAGATATGGTTTATTCACTATATCTACTTATTAGGTAATTCTGAATTTATCTGTATTTTATTGGTGGTAGTAATAAGTTTTGTGACTTTTGGTATGTTCTTATAATTTATTCATATGTTTTCCAGTTTGAAAATCTTCTGTTAGCACTTCCAGCAGGATAGGCCTGGTGGTGGTGTATTGTATTAGTCTTTCTTTGTCCGGGAATATTTTTATCCATTTCATTTGCAAAATTTATCTTTACTAGTACAATATTCTTGATAGTTTGGTTTTCTTTGAGTATTGTAAAATTTTAAGCTACACTTTTTAGTTTATAAAGTGTCTGCTGACAAGTCTCTATCAGACAAATTGGGGCAACCTTCTGTGTAATTTATATCTTTTGTTTTGAGGCCTTGCAAATCTTGTCTTTATCTTATATCCTGACTATGAGATGGCTTGGAGTATGGTTGTTGGAGTTAAATCTTACTAGTGGCTTTTGATCTTAAGTTCCTGGAAATTTATTTCCTTCTCTGAATTTGGAGAGTTTTCTCTTATGTCTTCAAATAAACTTTCCTCTTTTAAAATTTTGAAGTTTCTTTTGAGCTCTAACGACCTGAATATTTACTCTTTAAATACTATGCCAAAATTGCTATAACCTGTTTTCTTTATTAAAAATATTTTAAAAGTTTTATTAGTATAGTAAATGTTTGCAATTCTTAATGATTATATTCACTGTAGAGAATTGGCACATGTACACAATGCTTTTCAACTTTCCCCCCTTTTTTCCACCCTCTTTTTCCCCCAGCATCATGTTCATTTATTTATAAAATCTTAGAAAGTTGATCATTGTACGTATATGTAATATATGTATACATATATATTAAAAAGAAGACTAGTAAGCCATTGAACTTATACAACAACTAATGCAATTATATTAAGTCATATTACACTTTTAGATACATGACCTGGCTGGATTACAATACCATTTTCCTCTTTTTTCCTATTATCTGTCTTGTTGCATAGTTTATCTGTATATTAAATTTTTCATATAAGAAATTACATGTGATATATAAGCTTGTGTATCTGAGTGACTTCAATTAACATAATGGCTGCAAAATCTTGTAGCCTGTTTTCATTCCTTTTCATTCTTTTTGATTTTTTTTCTCAGATTGTCTGCTCAAATACCTGTGTTTGTGCCTGCAAATCCTATGGTACACCTTGTACTTAAAGTCTCATATCATATTTTTGATTTTGTTAAATGTATTTTTTAGCTCAAAGATTTGTGATTGATTTTTTAAAATGACCTCCATCTTTCTGTTAAGTTTCTGAATATTGACTCATTCTCCCATGATTTTTTATTTTATAAGATCATTGAGTTTCCTTAAATTAGATGTTTTAAGATTTCCTTAAGAGATCATCCACACTGTTTATGACTGAGACAGTTACTGGTACATTCTTTTGACTGCCAAGTAAGGTCATGATTTTTTCAAAGCTCTTGATACTTGCTGTGTGATACCATCTGAACACTGAAGGATTAGACATTGATTCCCATTTTTTGTAATCTGGCTTTTTTTGGTGCCTGTTCTTCCAGGAGTTGTAATTATTCTACTTACTTTCTCTAAGGCTGAAGTCATTTGCACGATTTCAACACAGGATTGTCCCCAAGTCTGAATTTACTGGTATGCTGCTCTTGGTGTATTTTCACTGTTTTAACACTATAGCTTGACTCAAGCCTGGGATTGTTCTAAATGAATAGTTGCTTTGTTGTTCAGCACAAACCAGGAGACTATCTATCAAGGGCAGTCCTTCTCTCCAGTTTTCTCCCTGGGACTAGGGTAGCCTAGACTTCTCACTCAGTCACTGAACTGTGCTTGGTCATTGTGGGATTCTCCACAACTCAGCACACTAAGAACAGTCCCAGGTTTCAAACCATTTCCATAACCATTAGTAGCAGTGTGTTGTATCACTTCCTGCTCTTTGCCAAGATTGGTACAGAATTTGGCACCCTGCCTAAGGTTGGGTATGGGTAGAGATGGCAGTCTTTTGTAAGGCTGATACTATTGAGAATCATGCCTAGTCTCATTGCCACAAGAACCTATCGAATCATGGGAGTGTACCCAGGGCCATGCTGCAGCTGGTGGTCTCATACTATAAAACACAATTCCATCCCACCCAGATGTAGGTCACTAGAGATGCTGCAAGCGATGGCTTGGAGACAACTGTGCTACCTAATCTCAGATTATGGGTGGGAGAGTCAGTGCCTTGGCCACAGAGACCAATGCTAAATTGTGCTGCTCCTGAGTCTCACAGCCACAGGGATCTGCATGATCTGGGGGGAGGCACAGCTCAGGCATAGTTCTGGTATATTAACAGTGAAGACTAAGATTCAGATATGTCCCAGTGGTGTATAGATTTCTGCCGGATGCTGGGAGGATTTAGACTTAGAGACTCTGTCTTTGAATTTTGGTCTAAGAATATAAATATTGCTTTCCGGATATTGTTTAGTTGCATTGTGATGAGACTAGGATTGAGCTCCAAAATAACTTCTGTTCTAGAATTTGTGCTCTGCTCTCCAGCAGCTAGAATCAAAGTGTCAGGGAACATGGAAGAGGAAGGGCTCCATCTGGGCATTTCCAGAAGTTCAGTGTGTGGCTAGTGGCCTAGTATGTGGCTAGTGGCCTAGTGGTTCCAGTGCCAGATGGCACTAGTTTTTGGCATTGTAGGTATAGTATTGCATGTCAGGTCTAAGAAATGGATTTAATTTCTCTAATTGTGCTACCAGAATTGGAGGAGAAAAATAAAAGAAAACGTATTTTCTTCTGCCTTTTCAGTGTGTCTTTTATATTTATTTATTTATTTTTAAGACAATAAAACTAAAAGTAAAACAGAATAAAGCCAATAAAAACAGTGAAAGTGACATAGGACTTCAAAACAATATAATAGGAAATCAATGATGGCTACCATAATGTCTCTTGTTATGTTCATAATAGCTGCCCATAGCATCAGACCTAATAAAATCAAACAAAACAGAGCAGAATAGAACCAATCAAAACAAAACAATGAAAGTGATTCAGGACTTCAAAACAAGAAAATAGGAAATCAGCAGTGGCTATCATAATATATCTTATTATCTTCAAAATAACTGCTCATACCATCAGATATAATCAAACCAAACAAACCAGAATGAAACTAGGCCAAGCAAAACAATAAAAATGATACAGGACTTTAAAACAAGATAATAGAGATTTAACAATGGCTAACGCCTTCCCTTTTTACACATTTCCTCCCCTTTCACTTTTACAACATCTATTATATGTTTTGGATCCCACTAACTCCTTCATTTTTTTTTATACTAGGGGGACAGTGTGATATTCATCTAAGTGAGTCTGAACCATTTCACCCAAGAGCATGATCACAAGTGGCATCCATTTACCTACAAGAGCTACAAAGATTATCCTTCCTTATAGCTGAGTAGCTTTCCATGGTATAAAAATGCCATATCTTTCTTATCCATTCTGTGGTTGGTGGGCAAGCTACCTCTGCTTTTATCTGGTTCCCTATCACACTGAGCATTGTTTTCTCTCTTTTGACTTTCAGTCTATGAAGTTCCTTTCAAGTTAATGTGTTTCTTGTATATCAAATATTGATGGATCTTGTTTTTTTATTCACTCTGCCTGTGTTTCTTTTTATTGGTGAACTGAGATCATATACATTAATGGTTACAGCCAACATGTACTGGTTCATTTCTGTTGTGCATTTTCCTGCCATTACCTTCCTACTTTTCCTCTCTATTCAGTTGTCTTGTCTACTTAGTGATCCCCCTCTGCCACTGATACTGGAAATATGGTCATTTGTATCTTTAGAAAGTCCTTCAGTATTCTTTGTAGGGTTAATTTGGTGGTCATGAATTCCTTCTGTTCTTTGCTATGGAAGTATCTTTTTTCTTCATTAATTTGGAAAGATAGCTTTGCAGGGCACATCAGTCTGGGTTGGAAGTTGTGTTCTTTCAGGATTTGAAATACTTCACTCCAAGCTCTTTTTGGTTGATGGTTTGTGTTGAAAAGTCTGTCATGATTCTGACGGGTTTTCCTTTATAGATGCTGTATTTCTTTTCTCTAACAGTTTTTAATATTCTGTTCTGGTGCTGAATTTCTGAAGAATGATTACTGTATGTCTGGGTGTAAATTTATTTTGGTTATGGTTAGTTGAAAGCACTACATGCCTCACTTATCTGATGTCAAGTCCTTTTCCCATACTTGGGAAATTATCTGCTATTATTTCTGTATATAGTCTTTTTATGTCATTTGTGTTGAGTCCTGCTTTTTTGCTGACACCTATCACTCTTAAAATTTTTTCTTTGTGTTGTCTTGGAGGCATTGAATTGTTATTTCCTGGTTCCTTGTTATTTTTAAGAGATCTTTCCTTTTGTGATAGCTAGCTGCCATCCTGTCTTCAAGGTCTCAAAGTCTATCTTCAGTTTCTTGTAAGAGATTTTGCCAGATTTCAGTGAAGTTTTTAATTTCCTGGCTAGCTCTTTAAGTCTGTTACATGCATTCCAATTTTTCTCAGTATTGTTCATTTAAGGTCCCCATCATTCTCCTATGCTCTTTTTAAAAAAAAAAAATTGTGTCTTCTTTAGATATGCTTAGCAACAATTTTTTGTGTTTGTCATTTCTTTTTTTACCTGAGATATTATTTCTGATCTGATTTCTTTTATAGCCTTATGAAGAAGCTTCTTCAGTTCAGTTGCCATCAACCCAGAAATTTCAGGTATGCAACCTCTGCTTTCTCCATGTCTGTGTTTCCTGGTCTTGTTTAGTTTGGGCTGGAGGTCAGAGATTACCTTTTGCTCTTTCATCTTCATGTTTCCTGGGTTTCCTCTAGACAAGTGGGTTGTGAGCTCCCAGTACTTCCTACATTGGCTTCCAGCCACAGTCTAGGGGTATAAGACGTTTACCTTGATTTATCCTAACCCAGGTTCCCTGGGAAGGTGGTGGGATGCAGTTGTGGCCGGCTGGTTTTGCTGGCCCACACAGTGCTATAGATTCCTGAAAGTGATAGTGGTTGGCAGACCTATAGCAATGAGTTTGGCTGCGACTTTTCTTGGCCTTCGCTGGCTACCCACAGGGGAATCTTGATGGAAGCAGGTGTGCATACAGGGGTTGGGCTGGCTTCTCGTTTTCTTTTTACTATAGAAAAACCAGGCCCTTTGATCTTTTACATAGTTTTTTTAAGCTCTGTTTTTTAAAAAGCAGAATATATTTATTGAGAGAGAGAATGCTTCTGTCTAAGAGGGAGACAGAAGGGGTGCCAGG
>PVJX010038583.1:0-16237 GCA_004027295.1 Dolichotis patagonum
TCTCTCTCCTGCTACGTACCAGTCCGCCATCTTGTCTCTTGTCATGTTGTTTGATTTCTTGATGGCAGCCACTCTTTCTGGGGTAAGATGGAATTTCAGTGCTACTTTTCTTTGTTTTTCTAATGGCCTGCACTTTTGAACATTTTTCATGTATTTATTGGCCATTTGTACTACTTCTGGGAAGTATATTTATATCATTTTCCCATTTTTGATTTGGTCTATTTGAGTTCTTTCTATATGCTAGATATTAGTTCTCCATCTGATGTATACTTGCAGAATTTTTTTCCCATTGTCTAGGTTGTTTCTTCATTGTGTTAGATGTTTCCTTTGCTATGCACAAGCTTTTTAATTTGTTGATTCTTGGTACTATTTTTTGGTGCCACTGGGGTTCTATTTAGAGAGGTCTTTCCTGTGTCTGTAATCTTGCAGCCTATTTAGTGTTTCTGGGTTTTATTTTGTTTCATTTTTTCATGTATGTGTATTGTTTCTTTTTGCGTGTGTGCATGTTTTCTTTTTGAGATGGGGTCTCCTTATTTAGTTCAGGTTTTCTCTGAACTCACTGTGTAGCCCAGGTTGGCCTCAAACTTGTAGCGATCCTCCTGCCTCCACCTCCTGAGTGATGGTGTTACAGGAAACAGCTCCATGCCCTGCCAATGTTTCTATTTTGACATTTAGATCTTTGATCCATTGATTTTCTTTACGTGCATGATGAGAGATAAGGATCTAGAGATACAGTCTTCTTTCTGCATGTGGATAGTTTTTCTAATACTATTAGTTAAAGAGACTGTCTTTCCTCTAGCATGTGTTTTTGGCCTATTTGTTAAAACTGAAGTAGTTGAATGTGCTTAGTGTTGTTTCTGCTTTCTCTGTTCTGCTGCACCAATGCACATGCCTATTTTATGGAATGCTGTTTTTATCATTATAGCTGGGTGTCTTTTTTATTTTTTGAGGCAGGGTTTCCTTATATTGTTTAGAATGACCTTGAACTCACTATGTAGCCCAGGCTGGTTTTGAACTCACAGTGACCCTCCTGCCTCTATCTCCAGAGTGCTGGAATTAGAAGTGTGAGCCACCACGCCTGCCTCCTCCTCCTCCTCCTCCTCCTCCTCCTCCTTCTTCTTGTTTTGGTTCTTTGAGACAAAATCTCAGTATATAGTCCAAGCTGGCCTTGAACTTGCTATGTAGCCTAGGTAGCCTCGAACTCCTGCCTCAGTCTCTGGAGGGGTGAGGTTACAGGTATGTGCCACCATGCTTGACCTAATAGTAACTTTTAAGTGTGTGATTGTGGTGCCTCCATGCTTTGCTCCTGTTACCCAGGATTGCTTTTGCTATTCTAGGCCTCTTCTGATTATATATGAATTTTAGGATTGTTTCCTCCAGTTCTGTGAAGAATGCTGTTGGTATTTTCAGTGGGATTGTGTTATGTGTATATATCTAGTTTGGGACTATGGCCATTCTGAGTATATTGCGTCTGTCTATCCATGTACAGAGGGTGGTATCTTCTTTCTTTCTTTCTTTCTTTCTTTCTTTCTTTCTTTCTTTCTTTCTTTCTTTCTTTCCTCCTCTCTGTCTCTGTCTCTCTCTTTCTCTTTGAGACAAGGTCTTGCCCCGAAGTCTGGACCAGCCTTGAACTCACTATGTAGCCCCGGTTGGCCTGCCTTAGCCTCCCAGCTGCTAGGCTTAGAGACATCACCACGCCTGGCTTTCTTTGAATTTTCTGGTATCTTGATTTTCTTTTTTAGAGTACCATAGTTTCCATTGTAGATGCCTTTCATTTTCTTAGCTTAATTCCTAAGTATGTATTTAAGTTTTCGTGGTACTATTGTGAATGGTTTTTTTTTTTCTAATTTCTTAGTGGGTTCATTATTAGTTTACAGGAACATGATTGAGTTTTACGTGTTGATTTTGTACATTGTTGAATCTGGTAATTAATTTTAAGTGTCTTTTGGTGGATCTTTTTGTTTGTTCAATATAGACAATCATGTTATAGGTGATCAGGTTGTCTGCAGTTAATGATGATTTGACTTTTTCCTGTACCTGTCCCTTTGCGTCACTCATTTTTGTTTACAGTATTCATCTTTATCTTGCTATGTTTCTCTGTAATAATATTGATAGTATTTTGTTGTCTTCATTGTGAAATTTTGTGGCTGAAAGTTTTATTTTGGGGTTATGATACTGTATTTTTCCTGTAGTTGAGAGTATTCATGTCCCAACCGTTGTGGAAAATTCTTTAGCGTTATAACTTTGAAAGCAATGTTTTCCACGTTCTACTTTCACTTTCTGGAATACTACCAAGTGCATGTTATAGAAGCATGCATTTTGTGTTTTTTGACATGCCTTTTCAGTTTACATTCATATTTTCCGGTTCTTTTTCTCTTTGTGTTGGATGTCTTTTTCTGAGATATATTCCAATGCCAATTGTCTCTTCAAATGTATCTAGTTCTTTTAAGTTTTAGTGATTAAATTTGTGATTTCTGGAATTCACATTTCAATTATTCCTCATTCTCTTTTGGTGATATATTGTCCCTGTCTCAAATTTTATGATTTATTTTCAATCTTTTGTTTCTTTTTGGCTTTTTATTGGCAGGTGGCATTCACAGGATTTTTGTTTTTGTTTTTTTGGTACTGGGGATCAAATGCTTGCAAGGCAGCGGTGCTTAGGCCACTGAGCTAAATCCCCAGCTCCAGCCCCATCACTTCCTACAGCCCACCAACACACCTCCCAATTAAGTTGTGTATCTAATAAATACTGGAGACACTGGTGCCTCATGGTTTTAGTCCTTTTTGGCTTTGACCTTTCCAGTTATCCCTAGAACTCAAATGTGTTTTATTCTTGTCATATTCTTGAGCAGGAGATTAGTGGTCCTAGGCCAGGGCCCAGATAGTCATGTGTGAAGAGTGCCTGGGATGTGACAATTGAAGCAAAAGTTATTTTTGTCATGGAGTTCTGTTGGCATTTTCATTATAGTTAATATAGAAATTTCTGGTGTTATCTTTTAGGTTTTATAAGCAGGTACACAGCTGATGTGAAAATGTTCATGTATATCCTAATATGCAATATGTATCAATAATTTAAGGTTTTATTGATATTTTATGTGCCTGCTCACTACAAATTTGACTGATTGATTGATTGATTGTCTTTTTGAGACAGTTTCACTATGCAGTTCAGGCTGGCCTTGAACTCTTTGTAACCCAGGCTGGCCTTGAAGTCACAGCAATTCTTCTGCCTCAGACTTCTGAGTGTGCCATCATGCTCAGGCTTACAAAGTTTATAGTATAATAACAACCTCCTGACAAAACAGAAGGCCAGGAAGATGTTAAGTATGTCCTACAAAAAGTCCAGGAAAGCAAATGATACTTCCTGTTGGTGTAAGCAATTCAAGGATATAGAAGGTTGTCATGTTTTATGTCCATGGCCCCCAGGCCTCATGCATTTGCAGTATGCATTTGTGATTGGTTCATTTTCTAGTGCTTGGATTGGTGGTGTCAGTGCTACACCCACCTAGGGGTGGAGCCAGGATATGATGTAAGGGCAGGAAGAAGGTGTGTCTGTCTCTCGCAGGCTCTGGTCTTGTTGTTTTGTTTGCAGCCGCCATGAACTGCGGCCCGCCATGCCACCCTACCTTGGAGCCAACTGAGTATGGACTGAAACCTCCAAGAACTGTAAGAAATAAACCATTCCTTCCCCAACTTTGGGCATCAGGTATTTTGTCCCAGCAATGAGAAAACAGTAACTAAGACAAACGTGCTATTGTTCGGTGGAAAGACTGTCTTATATGTGATAATTAATGTAAAGATTGCTTTTGTTATAGCGTTACATTGGTATTTCTATTGTAGTTCATATAGGAATATATGTTGTTATTTTTGGATTGTGTATACCAAAAGAGTTGATGTTGAAAATTTTGTACCCTGCTCTTAATGTGTAAGCCAAGCGTGGTGGCACACCCCTGTAATCGCAGAACTCATGAGACTGAGTCAGGAGGATCATTGCAAGTTTAAAGCCAGCCTGGGCTGCAAAGTGAGTTCAAGGCCAGTCTGAACTGCTTAGTGAGACCTTGTCCCCCAAAAGACAACAAAACAGAAAGCAAATTTTGATGCTTTTTAATAAGCACTCAATAAATATTAAAATCCAGTAATTTATTTTTCATGGTTTTTTCCTGTTCAGTGATCAATGTAGAAATATTCTAAAAAATAAATGTGGTTATCATACAGCCATGATAACGAAACTTTATGATGAAATTGTCATTACGTCCTATGGGCTACAGAATTCCTTCCTTTATTCTTCCTTTTTCTCTTCCTTTCCATCTTTGTTTCTTTTATTACACAAAATTAATATTTCATTCTTTTCCCCAATCCCCTTGCCTCCCTTTAACCTCTCTTCCCCTCCTTATTTACAAAAGCATTTTCATTTTTTCTTTATATTCTCCCCCTCCTTCATTCTTCTTCCTGCTTGAATAGTTTCTTCACATTTTTCAATATCTATTACACATTTTGGTCCTTTTACCCTTTGATTTTTCAAACCAGTGAAACAGTGTGATATTTAAACATGTGTGTCTTATTTATTTCACTGAAGAGTATGGTCTCACGGTGTAGGCAGTTACCTATATATACCTCAAGCTTACACTTTATGGCAGAGTAGTACTTCTTGTTTAAAAACCCACATCTATTCACCAGTTGATGGGCATTTGGACTGTTTCCAAGATCTAGCTAATGCAAAGTGTCCTAGTATAAAACTGGATGTGCACATATTATGATATGATGCTTTTAATTCTTTTATGAAGATACCAAGAAGGGGAATAGTGGGGTCAAATGGAACCTCTAGTTTTAGTTTTGTGAGGAATCTCCACACTGATTTCCACAGTGGTTGCACCAGTTTACGCTCCCAACAACAGTGGAGAAGTGCTGCTTTTTCCCCACATCCTTGCCAGCATTTATTATTGGTTGATTTGTTGATAATAGCCACTCTTTGGAGTGAGATGAAATCTCAGTGTTTTAGTTTGCATCTGTTTAATGACCAGAAGTTTTGAATATTTATTCATGTATTCATTTGCCATTTGGACTTTATCTGAGAAGCGTCTATTCATTTCAGATGCCCATTTTTTTTTTAGATTGAATCTTTCAATTTGGGGGCCTGATTCTTTTTCAGTTTTTTATATATAGTAGGTTGTAGCCTTTTTCTGAGGAATAGCTGGTAAAAGTTTTTTCCCACATTGAGTTGTGTCTTCACTTTGTTGGTAGTTTCATTTCCTGTGCCAAAGATTTTTAATCAGATTAGATCCCAGTTGTTTTTTGTCTGTTTGATGTTTTGAGACAGGATCTCACTATGTAGGTCAAGCTAGCTTTGAACTCACTATGTAGCCCAGGCTAGCCTCAAAGCTGCAGCAGTTCTCCTGTTTCAGCCTCCCGACTGCTGGGATTACTGGTGTGCACTGCCATGCCCAGCTCCAGTTTTCAGTTCTTTGTGGTATTTACTGTGAGATTGGGGTTTTGTGTATAAAGTCTTTGCTTACACCTATATCTTTAAGAGTTCAATGGTTTTCTTCTTCCAATAAATAGATTTAGAGTTTCTGTTTTAATATTTGATCCATTTGAATTTTAGTTCAGTGAATGGTGAAAGATAAGGGTCTACTTTTAATCTTTGGGATGTGGAAAGCCAGTTTCTCCAGCACCATTTATTAAAGAGGTTGTCTTTCTTCCAGTGAAAGTGTTTGGCCTCTTTGTCAAAGATCAGGTGGCTGAGTGTGTTTGGAGTCATTTTTGCATCTTCTAATCTGTTTCATTGATCTTTAAGTCTGATTTTTTTGCCAGTACCATGCTGTTTTTATCACATAGCTATAGCTTTGTAGTACAATTTGAAGTCAAGGATTGTGATGCTGTCTAACTTACCTTTGTTGGCCAAATAATTTTTGCTGTTCTAGGCCTCTTCTGGTTCCAAATGAAGTTCAGGATAGCTTGCTCTAATTTTGTGAGACGTGTTATCTGTATTTTGATTGGGATTGCATTAAATCTGTATTGTAATTGTAGAAGTATGGCTGTTTTCATTATATTGGTTCTTCTCACACAAGAGCAAGGCATATCTTTCCATTTTGTGATATCCTCTTCAATCTCCTATTTCAGATTACTGTAGTTTTCAATGTAAAACTCTTACTACCTTCATTCAATTGATTCCTAAATATTTTATTTTTGTCACTTCCCCCTTTCTTTGTATTTTGGATTCATGATTTCACTCTGTAGTTCATACTGACTTCAAACTCACAGTGATCCCCTTGCTTTAAACCTCTCTCCCGCCCCCAGTGCTAGAATTAAAGGTGCATGCCACTGCATGTGGCTTTCATCCTCCTACCCCCCTCCCCTTTTTTTTTGGTGCTGGGAATCCTGCTCAGAACGTCTTGCTTGCCAGGGAGTCAGCTGTACTGCTGAGCTATAAGCCCCTCATCCCATTTTGAAAGGTGTGGTTTCTTTCCTTATTTTCTCTCAGTGAGTATTCCTTCTTTCCTTCCTTTGTTTGTTTGTTTTGAGATAGGGTCTCATATGTAGTCCTGGTTGGCTTTGAACTCAGTATGTAGCCCAGGCTGGCCTGGAAGTTGTGGTGATCCTCCTGCTTTAGCTCTCAAGTGATGACATTACCAGGGTACACCATCATGTCTGGCTGAGTTACTTTTTGTACTGGAATGGTGCGGGTATTTGAGTGTTGCCTTTGTAGCCAGATATGCTGCTTAGTTTCAGTGTCAAATCTATGATTTAAGTCTTTTGGTGGAATTCAGATCTATGTAGATTATCATGTCATCCTCAAATATGATTTCTTACTTGCCTATCCTTACTCCTTTTGTTTTTTTCTCTTGTCTAATTTGTTTGGCTAATGTTTTCTACAATCATGTTGAATAGGAGTGTGGTGATAATGCACATCCTTGTGTTCTTGATTTTAGTTTTTTTTCCGTTGTTTGACTGAGTCTGGCTGTGTAGTTCAGGCTGGTCTTATAGTCATTATGTAGCCCAGGCTGACTTCAGACTTGGAACTATCCTTCTGCCTTAGCCTTCTAAGTGATGGGATTACACACATGTGCCACCATGCTTGGTTTCTTGTTCTTATTTTAGAGTTCAGTTTTTGGCTATTTATTGTGATATCTGTTGATTTGTTACAGATGGTTTCTATAAGATTAAGATAAAGACCAACTATGCCAATTTTTCTGAAGGTTTTAAAAATCATAAATATGTATTGGACTTTTTGAAATGCTTTTTCTGCATCTATTGAAGTGATCTGGTGGTTCTCCTTTTTTCTGTTGATATGGTTTATTACACTTATTAATTTGTCCATGTTGAACCAGTTCTGCATCCCAGGGTTGAATCCTACTTGGTCATGCTATATAATCTTGATGATTTGCTGGATTCTGTTTGCCAGTATTTTATTGAAGATTTTTGTGTCTATGTCCATTAGGGACATTGGCCTGTAGTTGTCTTTTTTGGTTATATCCTTCTCTAGTTTTGTTATGAGTGCAGCATAATGCTTGCTTCCAGGAATGAATTTGGGAGTATTGATTCCCTTTCAGTTTCAGTCAAGAACTTGAGGAGTTAAAAACAAAAACAAAAACAAAAAAAATGCCAAGAATTTGAGGGGTGGTACTGTTAGATCTCCTAAATTTCTTGTATAATTTAGCAGTGAATCCATCAGGACCTGGACTTTTCTTTGCTGGTTGATTTTTTTTTTTTTTTAACTTCAATTTCATCGACTGATAATGGGTTATTTATACTTTTTACAACTTCTTGATTGAGCTTTGCTATCTAGGTATCCCTCTGTTCTGTATTTTCTATTTTATGAGAATATAGATTTTCATTATTAAAGATCTTGATTTCTGCAGGATCTGTTAAAATTTCACTTTTTCTTCTAAATTGCATGGATTTGAGTTTTTTTTTTTTTGGTAAGGTTGGCTAAGGGTTTATCAATTTTATTTAATTTTATCAAAGAACAAACTTCAATTCATTGATGCTTTGTATTGTGTTTTTACTCTCCAATGCCTTCGTTTCTGCTCTGATATTTATAATTTTCTCCCATGTATAAACTTTGGGTTTGACTTGTTCTCTTTTCTAGAAGCTTGAGGTTCATTAGGTGGTTTATGTGAGCTTGCCCTGATTTCCTGATGTGGGAATTTAGTGCTACAAATTTTACTCCTAAGACTGCTACATTACATCCAATATGTTCCATTATGGTATGTATTGGTATTTTCATGTAAGTATGGAAACCATCTACTTTCTACTTTTTTTTCTCTTTTTCCTTTTTTTTTGGGGGGGGGGAAGGGGGAGGTATCGGATCTTTCTTCGTAGTCCAGGCAGGCCTGGAACTCACAGCAGTCCTCCTGCCCCAGTCTTCCCTAGTGCTGCAATTACAGGCATGTGCCATAATTTGTTCTTTAATTTATCTATGCCCCATTGGTTGTTCAGGAGGATGTAATTTCATTTCAATGCTTTTATGTTGTTTTTGTGGTTTCTTTTCCCATTGATTTCCAATTTCATTGCATTATGGTCAGATAATATGCATGGAATGTTCACTATTATATGAGTTAGTGTATTTTATTTATACATATTTTTTGATCATGGATAAATGAAGTTTTATATGCTCATTTATTTGTATGTCAAAATTTTTTTCTATGCCTGGGAAGTTTTATACCAGTAGTTCTATGAACAGGTATTGTTTGTAGCTTTTGCTACCTCCTGCTTTTGAATTGACTCTGATTCTTTCTTTCTTTCTTTCTTTCTTTCTTTCTTTCTTTCTTTTTTTTTTTTTGTACTGAGGCTTGAACTCATGGCCTTGCACTCACCAGGCAGACACTTATGCTGCTAAGCTAAATCAATCTTATAATGATGTTCTATGCATCATCTTGTAGCTGTTGTATTGATTTGTGTGTGTGTGTGTGTGTGTGTGTGTGAGTGTGTGTGGTCCCCGCTATTTTCAAGAAATTTTTGCATGTTTCGTAACCACAATCCTGTTTTGTAGATCTGATATTCTGCCTTCACATTGGTTCATTCTGCCCAAGAGGCACCTACGCAGGGAAATTTCTCAGAGTTTTATTGTGGTCTCTCAGGGAGGAAGTGCTTACTATGCTTTCTTAGTGGGGCATACCATAATGTTTTGTGATTTTAGTATTGGTTACAGGCATCTAGCTAGTAGGGCACCCCAGTTCCAGACTCCCTGACCAGGAGATGGGTTGTGGCCAAAGTGGAGAATGCAAAGTCCAAATGAAGTATTGTGGGTGCCTATATGAGCCTGAGATGCCTGGCTTCTAAATCCCAAGGAGTTCAGCTGTACCAGAGAATGCTCTGGGGCTGAACAGATCATGGACTGAATTGGTGATGCTTTATGAAGTTGCCACCACCTAATTCTTTTTTTTTTTTTAACTTTATTTAAAGAGAAGAAAGAAAAAAAACCCAAACAAAACAGAAAGAGGGAAGCAAAAATACAGAATTCCAAAGGGGAAAGAAACAAAAAAAGGAAAAAAAGAACAACAACCACAACAACAACAACAAAAACAAAAACAATAAGAAATCGCCACCTGATAAGTTATATACTGTCATCATTGGAAATAGTTATTCAAGTTACAAAGTTAAAACATACAAAGTAGACATTCAAACAATGAGCCTGTAAATGGTTCTGCTCAACATTCTAACAAAAACACTAATATGGTCATCTATCTTACACACTTAAACACACATGCAGTTATATCCTTTAGAGCACTTTCTTTCCCTTTCTTTTTTACAATAGCAATTACACATTTTGGGTTTTATTACTCCTACAGTTATTACTTTTTACACTAGAGACACAATGTGATATTTATAAATATGACTCTTATTTCACTAATGAGTATAGTCTCAAGTTGTCCCCATTTCCCTATGAAGGCCTCAAGATCATCCTTTTTTATAGCTCAGTAATATTCCATTGTATAAAAATACCACATGTTTTTCATCAACTCTGCAGTTGATGGGCATCTTGGTTGTTTCCAAGATTTAGCTATTACAAATTGTGCTGCTATGAACATGGGTGCACATATATCACTGTGATATAAACTTTTCAGTTTCTCTGGGAAAATACCCAGGAGGGGAATAGCTGGGTTGAATGGAGCTTCCAGTCCTAGTCTTCTGAGAATTCTCCATACTGATTTCCATAGTGGTTGCACCAGTCTACACTCCCACCAACAGTGGAGCAGTGTTCCCTTTTCCCCACAGCCTCACCAACATTTGTTATCAGTTGATTTCTTGATGGCAGCTATTCTTTCTGGTGTGAGATGATATCTCAATGTTGTTTTAATTTGCATTTCTCGAATGACCAGTGATGGTGAACATTTTTTCATGTATTTGTTTGCCATTTGTATATCTTCACCTGAGAACTGTGTGATACCACCACCTAATTCTTATTCTTTCTACCCACAGATGTGTCACCGGAAATACCACATCCGTCCCACCTGACTCCCCGCTTGGATGCCTTCTCAGGCGCTGGGATAAATTTGACATCCAGAGCCTCAAGAACATTTTGTTTTCCTGTGTAATAAGGTATGGCCTGCATACTCATTTGGGGAGCAGGAGGTTTTGGCCTATCCGTTGTAAGCCTGTAGACTCATGGAAGCCAACATATAATCATCATCATTTCACGCCTTCCATAGTTGGCAGGCATAGGTTTTACTTTCTGAGTTTAGATTTTCTTTCTTTCTTTCTTTCTTTCTTTCTTTCTTTCTTTCTTTCTTTCTTTCTTTCTTTCTACAGTGTCGCCATGTAGTTCAGGTTGACCTATGTAGGCTCACTATGTAGGCTCGCCATGTAGTTCAGGCTCACTATGTAGCCTAGGTTGGTCTCAAGTTAGTGGTGATCTTACTGCCTCAGCCTCCAAAGTGCTGGGCTAAGAGGCATGAACCACTATGCTCAGCCCTTTTTCTGTCACTGATATTCAGTGATGTAATGAGAAACGAGGCAAATTTTCTGAGGACCCTGAAAAGTTTGCTGATCGATTCCATACCCTGAAAATGCTTTTGATCTGACCTGATGAGATGTTTAGTTTATCCTGGTTTCTTGCTGCATAGCAAAAGCAAAAGAATGCAGAGTACAAGACAGGCTAGTGATGAAGCCTTTGCAGCTGCACGCAGTTATATAGCCAGCCAACTGTTAACATTGTACGGGCCCCAAGAAGGGCCCAAGTGTGATAATACTGGAAGTAGAGAAATGAAACCAATGGCACGTATGCACAAGGCATGTCCAAGCCTGTAAATTATCATAAGCTCACGGACCTCAATCAGGGTGCTGAGGAGAATCCTGTTGTTTCCCAATACAAGCTTGAAGAGGCACTCTTGAAATAAATTTAAATCTAAGTGTAGAGAGGGCAAAATTATCCTGGGAGTGTATTTTATTATCCAGTCAACTCCAGATATTAAGAGGAAACCCCAAAAACTCCAGCAGGGCCCACAAGCTGGGATAAGTCAATTGGTTGATGTGGTTTACAGGATCTTTAACAACTGTAACAAAAATAGAGAAGAAATGGGAGTTGAGGAAGGAAGAAAGGCAGGTGAAAGCCATCCTGGACCTAATGGGTAAGGATCATGATAAAGCTTAAGGTGCCAAGGGCAACCAAGGTAATCCAAAGAGTGATCGAAAGCAGTCTGTGTGTTTCAAGTGCCAGCAGTCAGTGCACTGGGCAAAGGAATGCCCTCAAAAGCCACCAAGTTCTTGCTAAGCTCATCTGAATGCAGGTCAGGCAGGACCTCTGGCGTTGGAAGAGGGGCCACCCTCATTCTCAGAAGGAGAGGAGGTCATCGCCCTGGTGGCTGGGTAGAAAAATCCGTGCATGGTCAGTGATGGTGTCTGAGTCGGCCTGTATGGCTCCTCCACAAGGACATCCTACCCTTTAGGAGCCTCAGGTAATGCTGATTGTAGAAGGTAGATTGCATCTTACTCAATTCTGTTCTCTTATTGGGCTGAAGTATCATCATTGTCCTCTTAATCAGTTGTTGTGGCCTTGAAGGATTGAACTGGTCAGTTTTCTCTACCTCCATGCTGAGCTTCCTGTTGGGAGATTTCTTTTACCAAGCTGTCTTCAGTCATAGTAATAAATGAAGTGTCCCATACTTCTAGTAATTGGCCCTCCTTTATAGCCTAGATCACATAGGGAGTGGCCAAAGTTCTGGGAATCAAATACCATCTCCACACTGCCTGGAAGCACCCCACTCAGGAAAGTTCAGATGAGCCAGTCAAACCTTTGAGTGAACCTTAGCCAAGCTATCAAGAAACCCATCCTAAGTGAGTAGGTCTCCTTCCAAGAACTTTAATGAGGCTTCAGACTACTCTCAAAAACAAAGTTAATCTCAGCCATTTGAGATGCTTTATGTGAGGCCCTTCCTGATGTCTGAGCTCCTTACTGACACTAAAACTCAGCTCTTCCAGTATGTCACCCATCTGGGAACCTTCCATCAGGCCTTCATGGGATATGGAAATAAGATTCTTCTGCTTCCAGGGTCTAACAATTGTCAGCTGAAGGTCTGCCTTGGTGACAGATCCCAATCAAGATGTGGGAGGATGGTAGGCCCCTGAACCAACTCACTCCCAAATGGAAAGGTCCTTTCATAGCCCTCCTAACCACATCCAGCCATTAAGGAAAGGGAATAGATTCACCTCTAGGGTGAAGCCTCCTACCTGCCTGAGACATCAGAAACCAAAAAAGAGAGACCACTGACTTTGTATACCTGAGAACCAGTGAGCGGCCTCAAGTTTCTTTGTTTTCAAAAAAGAAAACTCCAACCAACCTGCTGAGCCAGGTAAGTAAACCATTTTGTTAAATGAAAGGGAAAGTTAGCTGTATGCTGGAAATAGAGTCCCTTCCTGTGACTTGTGTAGGTAGTTTTGCCACTCTTTTGCTTGCTTTGACTCATCATCAGGTCCTTGCCCCAAGTTAGAAATGACCTCTTTTGGCTTCTTGTTTTCAATCTTTTTGAGTTGCTCAAAAATCACCTCCAGAAGAAATGATAGTGAATTCTAACCTTGTCGCTTAATTCTAACCTTGTCACTTTGCTATTATCAACAGTTACTCAGTGTCCTGGTTACTTTTTTCCTTGTTGCTGAGACAAAATACTCAAATCCCAAACTTAGGTAAGGAAAGGTTTATTTATGTTACAGTTTGTACAGGTCTCAGTCCATACTCAGCTGGCTCTAAAGGCAGGGTGGCATGGCTAAAGGGCAACCATCATGGTGGCCACAAGCAGCAAGAGCAAAAAGGGCAAAGGGGGAAAAGGGAAAGCATGCTTCCTTCCCTCTGTTATATTGTACACTGGTTGCCCGCCCCTGGGCAGGTGCAACACTCATACCACCAATCCTAGCATTAGAAAATGAACCAATCACAAATGCTAGACTCAACCGCCTTTGAAAGGCTTGCCCTCAATGATGGCATGAGGCTTTTGGGGGATATTTAAAAACAAACTATAACATCCATCCTTGGCCCACTAAAGACTCATGCACATCCCTTTATGGGAAAGGTATTTAGCCTATCTTCAAGAGTTGCCAAAGTCCTAAGAGTTTCAGCATTGCTGAAAAGTGCAAGTCGCAAGTCTCCTCCGAGATCTAAGGCAAACTCTTAGTTTTGAGTCCCTGTACAGATGAAAACAAAGTTAAACACTTCCAACATTCAATGGTACAAAATAAGCATTACCATTCCAAAAGGTACAAACAGGAGGATACAAAGGAATGAGACAAAAGGAAGTCTAAAATCCAGCAGGACAAACATTAAGTTCTGGAGTTCCATGTCCAGCATCTGAATCAATCTGGTTGTAAGCTCCAAAAGGCTTGATGGCACTTCTGGTGGTGGTAGCTCCCACAGTATCTCTCTTGGGCTGACCTTGCTACATATTTGCAGATTTCCTTAGACAATCCACACTCCTGGCTTTTTCAAACTTCTGGGGTCTCCCCTGCATCTTTGGCTGTATACTCACAGCTTCACACATTGCCCTCTCGGGCACACTGCATGGCTTCCCAGGCCTTCTGAAATGTAGTTGAAAGCTTTTTTTTTTTTTTTTTTCCTACCAGGGATTGAACTCACAACCTTGCATTGCCAAGCAGGCACTTATGCTGCTGAGCTAAACCCCTGGCCCAGTTGAAAGCATTTTTAACCTCAGAACTCAGAATTCTTGCATTTTCTATGCACCTAAAACCAGTGCCATGTGGATGATGCCAATATTGCTGCCAGTTGAAACAGTAGCCAGGCTTTCCTCTCTCTTGGCCATAGGGATTGAGTGCCTGGGTCACTGAGCACTCTGAACCTGATTGTGAGGAACAGATTTTCCATGCCACTGCCATTCTGGAACCTGGTGTGGCCACTGCTGCCATTCTGGAACATGGTGCTGCCACTCTGGAACAATGCACTGTGTGGCTTTCTCCTCAAAACAAAGCCTTTGTTGTAAAGAGTGGAGTCTCATAGCTTCCTGTGATGCTCCCTGGCTATCTTTTTTATTCTTTTGTTCCTTCTTAGTAATGGAGACTTCAGTTCTATCTTTCTTTACTGGAGCTTTCTTTTGGGCCAAACTCACAAAATCATTTTAAATCATTCCCCTGGGCTCTTTGCTCTTGATTCACAACAGAAATCTAAGAGCCCCCCAACAATAGCCATTCCACCATCTCAACATTCAACTGCCTTGAAAATTCAGCCAGATTAATTAGTTTACCACCCTTAATCTTGGTCTCACTCAAAATCTCTGGACAGGAGCAAAATGCAGACAAACTTTCTGCCAAGCCATAACACACATTGTCTGGAGTCCAACAACCAATGTAGTCTTTTTTTTTTTCCCCAATGTAGTCTTTCTAGCAGAAACCTCTTGAGCCTGATCTTTAGTAGCCAGTTTTCTATTCAACTTCTGGTCTTTTGAGATTGATGAGAATCTCCCATACAGAACAACCTAAGTTATTCCAGCTCTACTCCTTCAGGTGACATCTCTGAACCTTTCTAAACTCTTCCCATAAGCCATTCCCAAAGGCTCTTGCACCACATGGTCAGGCAGAGTCAGAGCAATGACCCCACTCCACTAGTACCAAATTCTGTCTTGGTTACTTTTCTCTTGTTGCTGAGACAAAATACCTGACACCCAAAATGAGGGCATGAAAGGTTTATTTAGCTCACCATTTATGGAGGTTTTAGTGTATAATCTGTTGGCTCCAATTCAGGGTGGCATGGCTGAGGGTCAACATGGTAGCTGCAGCAGATACCAGAAACAACCATACCAAAAGGACGAAAGGGAAGAGCATACCTCCTTCCCTCCCTTATATTGTATGCTGGCTCCCCACCTCTGGGAGGGTGCAGCGTTCACACCACCAATCCCAGCACTAGACAACCAATCACAAATGCTAGACTCAGTTGCCCTTAAAAGGCCCACTCCTCCCCTGCATGACTGAGGCTTTGGGGTGACATTTTAACATAAACCATAACACCCCAAAACCTGACAGACAGTCTACCTGAAATTGCCCCAAGTATTGCCATTCTTTGAAATCAAATAGATTCATCAGCAGTGCTGGACCTAGAAAACCAGAGAGGACTAGATTTCTAGCTGGTGAAGAGGAAGGATTATGTTTATTTCTAGAAGAGTGTTACATCTATGTATGTCACTGTGCAAAAGCTACCTGACCATGCTTCTAAGATCTACTAGGAATTCAGTCCTGGACATTCCAGCCAAAAATTAGAGATCATGGTTACTTCCCTTAACAGGGCTTTTATTAGTACTTCTCATAGACTTACTATTTCAACCATGTATACTTAATCTTCTAGTCAAACTTATTTTTTCTTGTTTAATAGCCATTGAACTACAGATGATGGAATAAGCCAAGGACCCATTTATGGCTCATCAGTAAATCCTCTGAAGAGTATGGCTCCCATAGTGCCCTATATTAGACAGGATGAGAGTTCCCCTGTCTGTGTAGGTAGAGCCAGAGCTCTTATTCAACTGGAAGTAGCTACAAAAGCTGGACCTTCTACCTGCTGCAACTCTTTTAAGATTTTGGGGGACTAGGTCTCTGGGGAGGGGTAATATAGATAGTACAGCGGGGGTTATAGGACCATTTCCCCTCCACTCACTGGAACCTGGGGAACACGCCAGAGCCAAGCCTTTCTAACATTTTCATAAAGGAGGCCAAAATAAGACTAATGAAAACATCTCAGGAAAGTTCTGAAGTTCCAGGTCAGGTTGCCTGCATATTAGATCCTCCTGTATTACCTACAATGACCTTT
>PVJX010038584.1:0-16237 GCA_004027295.1 Dolichotis patagonum
ATTGCTGTGAATAGCCTTTGTAATTCCTCTGGTTTGATTCCTGCTTCTTCATTCACATACTTTATTCTTAAGTTATAGATCCTCTTGTCATCTTCCAGTCTTTGTATCTTTACTGCCTGCTCCCTTGTTATTTTTAAGAGATCTTCCCTTTCATGACCCCACATTGCAAGCCTGTGTTCAATTTTTGATAGTCTATCTTCTGTCTTTGGTTTCTTTCAAGCAGTTTTGCCAGCTTTCTATGGAGTCTTTAGTTTCCTGATAATCCCTTTGAATCTGCTTCATAAATTCTAGGTTTTTCCTGAACTCTTCATTAAATTTTTCTCTCCATTTTTGTTCCTCCATTCTTCTGTCTGTGTCTTCTTGAGAGGTTCCCAGCCCTTCTTTTATTAATCCACTTATCTCTTGTTTAATTTGAATTAATATTTCAGTTTTGGTCCCGCTTACGAGGTCCTGAAGATATCTCTTTATGTCCGCTAACGCTGTGTTTGATGTTGCATTTTTGCTGCCCTCAGTCTCTTTTGTATTTACCTCTCCTGGATCAATGTTCCCAGGGTTGGGGGCTGGGAGTGTTTTCTTATTTCTCCCTTTCATCATGTTTTTGGTTCCTTCCATACAAGTGTACAGTGTAATTCCCAGACCCTTTTCTTGTTGTTTAAGGCTCCTCTAGAGGGCGCAGGCTAGGAGCTTTAGCCTTCTTCAATAGGTTATCAGAGATTAGAGTTCACCCACGGGCAGTGTGAGCTAGCCCCTCCCTTCTGGGCCAGTCAACCTTTGCAGGCCTTCACTGCATCAGTGTGCACTGATCTCAGGGAAGTAACTGGGTCCCTGCCAGGGGCGTGGCCTAGTCCAATCAGATTCCATCAATCCGCTCGGCGAAGGGAGCAACCAACTGAAGCCACTTCCTTATGGAGTTAGGGCTGTCCTGCCCAAATCCAACATGTTGTCCAGTCGGTTTCCCCTTTCCTGTGGGGGGGTCTTATTCCCATCACTCACCGCATCCCCGAGAACTGCTGGACTCCCTGACCTCCGACTTCAGTGTGGCTGCGGTGGGAATTCACGGTGCCTCTGGGTAGGTCATGTGCAGAGCCCGTCCTGGTGAGCTGCATGCAGGGCTGTTCAGCTCCGCGCTCCGGCAGCTCAAGCCAGTTCAATGCGGATTGCTTGTTCAGGTCGGGCGGAATTCAGGCTCTGGAGGACGGTGCCGTGCTCGCTGATCTTATCTTCACTAATAGTAGCCCCAGGACCTCATATTCGAGTGGGTTTTTGCACTTTAGTTTCTTTCTGGGTTGTGAGAGTCCATCTCTCTGTTTGGGTCTCTCCAGGGTGTTTTATTCTGGCATTTGAGCTGTCTCTCTCAGAGAGGGTCTCTCTCCTGCTACCTACCAGTCCGCCATCTTGTCTCCTCCCGATTTATGCAGTAAAATATAAGATGGTATCATCACTGGATGGAAGCTAAGAGACCTGGGGCAGGTCTTTACTCTGCTGAATAAAGTAAGGTGAATTCTTTATGCACTTCCTTAGATTTACAGAATGAAAGAGTCTTATTTATTTATTTGTTTATTTATTTATTTTGGTGTTTTGAGACAAAGTCTTGCTATGGAGTGCAGGCTGACCTCAAATTCGGTCCTCTTGGCCTCCTGGGTGCTAAATTTGATTGTTTCTTAATATTATTAGCATTTGTAAGAACCTCTTTACAACATTTAATTTTGAAATATATCAGACAACATTTTTGAAGTAATTTTTTTTTAAGTTTAAAGAAAATAAAACAGCATTTGTTACTGATTTCTTAATAATAGCCATTCTTTGTGGAGTGAGATGGACTCTCAGTGTTGTTTTAATTTATATTTCTTGAATGACCAGTGATGTTGAACAGTTTTTCATATAGATATTTACTGTTTGTATTTCTTTATCTAAGAGGTGTGTGTTACCTCATGTCCATTTTTGGATGGGGTCTTTAAATTTGGATGGGTTTTTTTTTTTTTTGAGTTTTTTATATTTCTGGGTGTAATCCTTTGAGGAACAGCAGGCAAATATGTTTTTTCAACACTGTAAGTTGTCTCTTTACTCTGTTAGTGGTTTCTCTTGCTGTGCAAATTTAATAAGATGAGATCCCAGTAGTTGATTCTTTGTGACAGTTCCTGTGCAATCAGGGTTTTAGTCATAAAGTCTTTGACTACACCAATATCTTTTTGAAGTAATTTTTTAAATGAAGCTCCATACTACCAAGTTAATATTTTAGATTACCCTAAACAGTCATTTTCTTGTGTTTGCTCCAGAGATAACAATTACTTCAGAATTTTGTAATCTTTTTTTTTTGCTTTTTCCTGTTTTAATCTTTTATGTATAGATCCCTGAATACAATGTTAATTTAATTTTTAATTCTGAACATTTATTTAAATATAATCATCCTTCACTATGTAAAATATCAACCTTAGTTCTGTTCCTACCACCATGTTTTGAAGGCCTGTATCATTATTGTTTTGGGCTCTTTGCTATTGTTATTTATTTGTCTTTTTTGTTTTTTATTTTTCTAGTAATCTGTTTTGTTTTTCGCTCTAATGCAGAAAGGATAGGTATACATGTAGAGGCTTACACATGCCTAGAGCTTCTCCTCAACAGTTTATGAGAATCAATTATATTATGTTTGATGAAATGAACAGCTATTTTGAAGAAAAACAGACATTATTGTATCCATTGCTGATTTTGTATCATCATGCTGTGAAATCCAATAATACTTATATTCTTTGGTCAGAGTGATTTTAGTCTTATGTATTGTTTAATTTCAACATACATGAAGGTATGGACAGCTGTTTTGAAGAGAACAAGAGACATTATGGCAACCATTTTTAATTTTCATATTGTCTGCTTTTGAAAACCATTTTTAATTTTCATATTGTCTGCTTTTGAAAACCATTTTTAATTTTCATGTTGTCTGGTTTTGAAGGCCTGTAATGCCTTCATTACCCTGTTCTGATGAGTTTTATACTATTTTGTTTTGTATGAATTCATTGTATGTGAAGATATAGACAGCCATTTAGAAGAAAACAAGAAACATGGTAGCCACTGTAGATCTCCTGTTGTCTTGTTTTGAAATCTGTGTCACTTACATTGTTTTGTTCTGATCTGCTTTATTCTGTTTTGTTGTGTTTAGTTTTGCCCCTTTTAATAAAAAAATTTAAAAAAATAAATACAATCATCTTATGTATTCTTCTATATTGACTTATGTTTGAAGTTTCTGAATGTTATTATATATAACAGTTACTTTCACTGTTATTTAGGATTCCACTATGTGACTGTTACACAGTTTAATGCTAAACATTTTATGTATGTGGTTCTATTTAATCCTCTGACACTGTGAAACAGTATGAAGAAAATGAAACTTTCTTTCCTGCTTTTCTTTCTTTCTGTACTGGAGATCGAACTCATGACCTTGCACTAGCCAGGCAGACCATGCACTAGCCAGGCAGATCTCACGCTAGCCAGGCAGGCGCCTATGCTGGTGAGCTAAATCTCTGGCCCAAGAAAATGCAACTTTAGTTAGCTAAAGTAACTTGCCCAAGATCAGACAGAAATTAGGTGTAAGGGCTAGGCTTCAACTGAGATTTGAGATTTGTCTTATTACAGGGCTCATATTATTTCTACCATGCCATAAAGTAAGTTGATATAACATTTGTTAAATAGTTACTATACACTAGGTACTTCATGTATACTCTAATAATTACAGCAGTCTGCTGAGGTTTTATTAGCTTCCTTTGTAAATACATGCAGATTGACATTAAATGGACAGGATTTAGTGTCTCCCCAGATTCATCTTATTTGTGGTTCTTCCTAAACATAAGATTCCTAGGTTGTATCCAGTCTTTTGTGTAGAAATCTTCACAGAGAATCAAAATTGTATTTTAATGAAACTTCCCACATACAATGTAATCATTTACAGTTAATTTCAGATACATTTCTATAGGTGACTCTATCCAGTCATGGCTTTAAATACCATGTAATATATGTCAGTGACTTCCAAGTCTCTGTTGTCAGAAATAGTCTCCTTGAAATCACTGATTTCTGTATCCAGTTGCCTCATGGATAAATCTCCACATTGATTTCAAACAGGCCTTTCACATTTAACAAGTACTGTTTAAACACTGCCAATGGGGAACTCTTAACTACTACACTATATCTCCTACCCTCCAGTCTTCTCTGTTTCATTAAATGTACCACCACTACCCACCTGGTTGGCCTGATTCTTTTGTTACCTGTGACCTCCACATCTAATCTATTAATAAGTCTTGTTTATTCTACCTCTAAAATATATCCTGAATCTATTCACTCCTCTGCAGTTCTATTACCATATTATAGTCTGAGTTTATGTGTAATAGCCTCTTATTTTTTATTGTTTGAAGTTGGGGGGGGTCTCACTATATTATCCAGGCTGGTCTTGAACTCTTGGACTCAAGAGATCCTCCTGCCTCAACTTCCTACTGTGCAGGCATGTACCACCATACATGACTTATAACAGCCATCTATGTCTATCTGTCTATATCTATCTATCTATCTATCTATCTATTTGCAATACAGGGGATTGAACACAAGGCTTTTGCACTGAGCTACATCTCCATCCCTTTAAATATTTTTCTTTTACTTTTGAGACAGGCTTTCACTGAGTCACTAAATTCCCCAGGCTGAGCTGGAACTTGTGATCCTTCTGCCTCAGCCTCCCAGAGTGCTATGATTATAGCCCTGTGCCATCATATACAGATTATAGCATCTTAATTATTCTGTTTTTACTTTTATCCCCTTATTGTCTGTTCTCAACAATGTAGCTAAAATTTGAGACAGGGTTTCACTATGTAGTTTATGTTGGCCTTAAACTCACTATGTAGCTGGCCTTGAACTAACAGTGATCCTCATGCCTCAGCCTTCCAAGTGCTGGGATTACAGGTGTGCACTAGCACACCTGGCTAAAATTTGCTTTTTATAAACATAAATCATATCTTGTCACCTTCTTGCTTCAGATTCTCCAGTGTCTTTTCATGATATAAACCTATGTGTATTGGCTCTTGCTTCATTTTCAAATTCTTCCCTTTCTCAGCTATACTAGTCTTCTCTCTGCTGTTTCTTTGTGGAAAACCTTCCCTTGATTTTCGAATGGTTGAGTCTTTCTTGTGTTTCACATCCCAGCAAATGCCACCTTCTCAATTGAGCTCCCTTGCTTCTCAGTCTAGTATTTCTGTCCAATCACATTTGTCTTGTCATTTGGGCTGATGGTCTGTGTGGGATATTTCACCATGTTATACTCCCCCTAGCCCTGTTTTAAAATAAGAAACAGGTCTTGCTATGTTGCCCTGGCTGGACTTGAACTCTTGGGTTCAGGTCATTTTGCTTCAGCATCCTAAGTGGCTGAGACTGGAGATGCAAACCACCATGCTCAGACTGTTTTTGTTTTTTCATTTTTTGTTTTGTTTTATGGTGCTGGGGATTGAACCCAGTGCTGCCTTATGTGTGTTTAAACATGTACTCTTAACTCTGAGCTATATACTTAGCCCTGCCATCACTTAAGTTTCTTTGTGTGTGTGTTGTCTGTAAGTTGCTTGTGTGAAGAACTTTTTATTTTTTATTTTCATCATTTGTTAGAACACTGATCTAATTTGTTTGAAAATTTGCCCAGAGTAGTAACAGAGCAGTCTTAGTAACATTTTTCCCCCTAATACTAACACGAGGGACTGAATCTGGGTCTTTATGCATACTAAAGAAGCCTTCTGCCATGGAGCTACACCCCAACTCTTTGAATAATATTTGAATAATAATAATATTGAATAAACCTAGCTGCTCATGACTTATCATTTAACACTGAGTAAATTACTATTATAGTTTCTTAGTATAAAACTTTTTCTATCTCTGAAAACTGGTCCTTATTAAATGTATTAAACATCACCAGTGATTTGGCACAGTTTGTGTTTTGATTTGTCATAAGGGAGAATGTTAACCCTAAGTCAAGAAATTAAAAAATTAAACAGACTTGAGGTTTATCTTTTCTTTGTTGCTTTATTTTGTTTTTACTGTATAGGTGACCATCCACGGCAAGATAGCATGGATTTCAGCAGTGAGTGGGGCGATCCCTCCAACTGTAGATGTGGAGACAGACTAAAGCCTCTAGAGCGCAGAGCTGCTCGCCAGCACCAGCGATGTCTGGCACATTCTTTGGTTGGGACTCCCAATTATATTGCACCTGAAGTGTTGCTACGAACAGGTAGAATATTTATTTCATAAATAATCTCAATAGGCCAAAACTTACCACTAGAATATCCTTTATTTTTCAAATTTTGGGAAAAGTATTGATCTGACAGTATAAATCGGTGATTTAATGTTAATACTGATTGTATTAATTCCAAGCATTTAAAAAGATTGCTTATAAATAACTATAATTTTGGTATCTTTAGGCTATACACAGTTGTGTGATTGGTGGAGTGTTGGTGTAATTCTTTTTGAAATGTTGGTGGGACAACCTCCTTTCTTGGCACAAACACCATTAGAAACACAAATGAAGGTAAGATACAGAACCTATACCAAAATAATTGTCACAAAGTCCTATATCATATACCATTATTTATTAGTACTGGTTGAGTATCCCTCATCTGAGATGCTTGAGGTCAGAAATGTTTCAGATTTTGAATTTTTTTTTTTTAGATTTTGAATTTTTCAGATTTTTAAATTTTCATATGTAATGAGATATCGAAACATGAAATTTGTTTGTTTTCTTGGTTTGTTCATTTTGTGGTGCTGATGATAGAACCCAGTGCCTCATGCGTGCTAAGCAAGCACTCTATCCTTTATGTTTCATATAAGCCTTATGCACATTGCCTAAGGGCAGTTTTACACACCAAGTACAGTACACCAAGGCTTAAGCACCTGCCTGGCAAGCACAAGGTCATGCGTTCGTTCCCCAGTACCCTCCCCCCAAAAAAATCCATCTAAAAATTCTAATCTTTATTGTGTCAAGTCTCACTGTATTCTTATATTCACTCTCACACACTATACTTATGTTTTATTGTGATAAAGGTCTTTAGTCTCTTTTGAGGATTTATTTTAATTACTCCTCATCACTCACTACTTCTAGCTTTATTGTCTTCTGTGCTCATTCTAGCCCCAAACTACAAAGGTCTATATTTGCTCCTGAAAATAACTGCCACTTACATGAGAAGTCAATCACAATTTTGACCATATATTGTTCTACTTAAAACCTTGTAATGCTTCCTTTATGCATGTGTTAAAACAAAGACTTGTCCTCTGTTTTTTATTCATACCATTGCTTATCTGGAATGTCTTACTTTTCTTCTGTCTTCCACAACCCCATCTCCTTTCTGATGAACCTGCTTAATTATTTTCTGTTCTGTTTTGTTTTGGTTTTTTTAAACAGTCTTGCTATACAGTTCAGCCTGTCCTTGAACTCACTATGTAGTCCAGGCTGGCCTTGAACTGGCAATCTCCCACTTCAGCCTCTCAAGTACTGGGATTATAGGCATGTACTACCACGCTGTGCAAAACCTACTTCACACTATGCTCAACGATAGCAGAGTAAGAGATATGGTGTTAGCTACTGTTGATGTCCAGTTGACTTAATGTAAAGTACTGTGTTGCCTATGTTGTCCTGTTCTGATCTGCTCTGTACTGCCCCCTTTTGTTTTATTCTCTTTCAAATTAAAAAAAAAAAAAAAAAAAACCTACTTCACTCTTAATCATTCTTATGTCTTGATATGACATCTTTTCTGTACCCTCTATAACTGTATCTTATTTAAAATATTTTAAAGCTTCTTTTAGAATTTTTTATAGGGTAAGTCTGCTGATAATGGAGATTTGTTCTGGTTTGTCTCAGTGTGTTTTCATTTTGCCTTCATTTTAGTTTTTATTATATATATTTATATTAGTATACATATACACATCTGTGTGTGTGCATGTGTGTAATTGAATGCTAAGATTGAAAACAAAACAAGGATGTCCATTCTCACCAATATTATGTTCTGGAAGTCTTATTAGTTAGATTAATATGCAACGAAAAGAAAGAAAAGATACACAGGTTGCAAAGGAAGAAATAAAAACTTTCCCTATTCACATATGACAATAATTTTCTATTTTAAAAAATTCCAGCTGGGATTTAGCTCAGTGGCATAAGCGCCTGCTTGGCAAATATAAGAATGCAACTAAAAAATTCCAGGGATTCTACAAAGAGGCTTATAAGACTACTAACTGAATTTAGCCAGGTTGTGGGATATGAGAATTAAACATAAAAATTAATTGCATGTTTGCATTCAATCAAGGAACAACTAGAAGCTAAATTTTTTTAAGAAGCTAAAATTTTAATGCCAGTTGTAGTAGTTTCCCCAAAGTAAAATACTTAATCTTAAAACTTAACAGAACATGAATATCTGTGTGCTAAAAGATGCAAGATGCTGCTGAAAAAAGCAGAGATTTAAGTTAAAACATATACCATGTTACAATTTTTATATTCAGCGAGCTTATTTTAAAGAATTTCAAATGAAAAGGATAGTCATTTATATTTGCTTGGATATTGTTCTTTTTTGTTTGTTTTTGTTTATTTTTGTACTGGGGATCAAATTCACCAGATGCCACTGAGCTAAATCCCTGGCCCTTGATGTTGTTCTTTCTGAATTTCTGATGTTTCAAGATTTTTTGTTGTTGTTGTTTCAAGATTTCTTCCATGAACTCTTGTCTGAAGAACTTCTTCAGCAAGGTATACCACCTTTTAATTTTATCTGACAGTGTATTTTACTCTTAGGATAGTATTACTTCATATGTGTCTTACTCTATTTTCTGTTGCTGTATGGAATAGCTGAGACTGGGTAATTTATAGAGAAAAAGGGTTTTGATTCATGGTCCTAAAGGCTAGGAAGTCCAAGATTGAGTGAACACATCAGGAAAGCCTCATGCTACTTCCTTAACGTTGCAGAAGTTAGAAGTGAGGAGGTATGTGCAGAAGAGACAAAACACAAGGAAGAGCCCTACTTTGGTAATAAAGTACTTTTGTAGTAGTAACCAATCAATCTAGTCCTGTGAAAAAAGGAACTTAAATTCATTCCTGTGACAGAGCATTAATCCCTTCGTGAGATCCCTTCATGAAGGCAAATCTGTATGACGTGGTGACTCCCCTGCCCCCCACCTTCTTGGGATTGAAGCCAAGGCTTCACAGATCCTGGGCAAGTGCCCTACTATTACTAATCTGTTGCTCTAGACCTTTTAAATTAATTGATTGATTGATTGATTGATTTACGTGTTTATTTTTGAGGCAGGCTCTGGCTAAGTTTCTCAGGCTAGCCTTAAACTTGAGATCTTTCTGTCATAACCTCCCAGGTAGCTGAGGCTTCAGGTATGTGCCATCCCCTAGCTCAAAGTCTCTTCAGGGTTGCGCCATCTCTTAATACTACCACATTGGGACCAAGCCTCAAAATGAGTTTTGGTCAAGCCAGACTATAGCCATATGTATTCTGCATTTCAGTTCTTGAAGCACATTAAAATGTCCACTCCTTTTTGTCTTCTATGATTTAAAAAGATCTGTAATCATCCCTATCCCTTAAGTAATAAATCACTTTTTTCTGGCCACTTTTTTTTTGCTTTTTCCGCATCACTTTCAATTACTTTGTCTTTTCCTTTCAGTATTATAATTGTGATGTGTCTATGTTTATTACCCTATTTGATGTTTACTACTCATCTTAAATTTATAGATTTCTGTCTCATCAAACTTGGGGAGTGTTCGGACATCATTTCTTTAAATATTTTTGTGCATTTTGTCTCATCATAAGATTGCAGTGACAGAAATGTCAAACCTTTTGGTATACTCCCACAGATTCCTGAGGATCTTTTTTTTTTTGAGACAGGTTCTGACTGTGTAGGTCAGACTGGCTTTGAACTTGGGGCAGTTCTCCTGCCTCAGCCTCCTGAGTGCTATATAGGCAAGCACCACTATGCCCAGCTTCTATTCCTATTTTAAATCCTTGTTCTCTCTATTATTCAGATTGCATAATTTTTATTTATCTACCCTGTTCACTGGCTCACATTGTATCATTCCTATCCATTAGTTTTATTTTTTATTCAAATTTTATTGGTACATTGTAGAAATACATAGTAATCAATCACATTCATTATAGAGTATTTGTACCTGTACATTTTATAACTTGATTCTTTTTTTCCCCCATTGCACAACCTTTCCTTCAACCTCTCCTTCCCTCTCCATTTATGAAAGCTTTGTTTCCATTTTTTCCTTCTTTTCTCACCATCCATTAGTTTTTACTTTTGTTTTTGTATTAGGAATTGAACTCAGGATCTTGTGCTTGCCAAGCAGACACTTGTGCCACTGAGCTATATCCCCAGCCCTAATTTTAGTAATTTGTATTTTCAGTTTGTTGAGGTGTTGTTACATTTCTATACTGCTTACTTTTACTGAGGGAACTATTATAATGACTATGTTCAAGTTTTTGTCAGGTAATTCTAACATCTGTGTCATCTCAACCTTGTCTGTTGGTTGTCTTTTTTTTTTTTTTTTTTGGTTTGGGGAATTAAACTCAGGACCTCGCACTTGCCAGGCAGGTGCTGTGCTGCTGAGCTGTATTTCTGGCTGTTTTGCCCTTTGGTTAGTTGAAATTTTGCTAGTTCTTCAAATGCTAAGTCATTTTAGATTGTAATCTGAATATATTTTTTGTTGTTTTTTTTATTTTAAAGAAAAAAATACAAAATTTCAAAACAAGATCCTAGGAGAATAACAATGGTTAATATATTGAGTATTGTTATCTTCAAAGTAGTTGCTCAGATTACAAGACATAGGCATGAAAAATCGATCAATTCATATAAGCACAAACCTTTTTTTCAATGAACAATAGAAATTAGTAGTGTATCTTAACTATCTTATATATATGTATGTATGTATGTATGTATTTTTTCCTTTTCCCATCCTTTTCTCCTTTCCCCCATCCCATCTCTTTCCGTTTGAAGTTTCTTCCCTTTTCACAATATGTGTTGTACATTTTCGACCTTTACTTTTTCAGCTTGTTACACTCGGGAGACAATGCCATGTTTAACACGTATCCATTTTTGAAACAACTTTTAAGAGAATTTCAGAAACTTAGTGGATTTGAGTTTTAAAAATTTAACTTCAATTAATCAAGTTAAAATAGAAACTTTACTTTGAACTTTATTTTTATTCTTATTTTGATATATATGAAGCCATGGGTAAATTTTGTTTCTTTTGCAATTTTTTCCTCATCTTTTATTTCTGAAACTTAATATTAAAGAATTTCAAAATCAAAATGAAAAAGACCTTAATAATTATTTAGTCTGCTTCTTGAGGAACAAAAGTAATTCTTAGATAGCGATCATAAAACATTTTTGCACTTTCTTACTCATTTGACTACTCAATCACTTGTTTTAAAGAGAAAAAAAAATTTTAAAACATGGTAATTGTAGAGTAACAATGGTTAATACATTGTATATTATTTTTAAATTAGTTACTCAAGAGTACAAGATGTCTTTTTTTTTTTTTTTTTTTTTTTTTTGGTGCTGGGGATGGAACTCATGCTTGCCAGGCAGGTGCTTATTCCACTGAGCTAAATCCTTGGCCCCTAAGATGTCTGATTTAATTGTCAAACAAAAATTTTTTTTCAATGAACTGAGGAAAATTAGTAGTACTATCTTAAATATCTATCGATATATATATATATTTATATGTATATATACACATACACATATACACACATATAATTTTTTTTCTTTTTCTTTTTTTATGGTACCAGGGATTGAACTCACGACCTTGAGTTTGCCAAGCAGGCACTTACACCACTGAGCTAAACCTTTTACCTGGCTCCTATAATTTTTTCCAGCTTCTCATACTAGAGAGACATTACAGTGTTCACACATGTGTGTCTCATTTATTTCACCTTATGAGTACAGTTTCTGCTTGCATCCATTTACCTACAGAAGTCTCCAGTTTTTGCTTCTTCATGGCTGAGTAGTACTCCATTGAGTAAAAATATCACATCTTTTTCATCCATTCATCAGTCGATGGGTATTTAGGTTGTTTGCAAGATGTAGCTATTATAAATCGTGCTTTTATAAACATGGGCACACATAAATTGCTGTGGCATGATGTTTTTAATTCCTTTGGAAAGATACCCAGAAGTGGAATAGCTGGGTCAAATGGGACCTCCAATCCTAGTTTTCTGAGGAATCTCCACACTGATTTCCACAGTGATTGCACCAGTCTGGACTCCCACCAACAGTGGAAAAGGTTCCTTTTGCCCCATAGCCCCCCCAGCATTTGTTATTGGTTGATTTCTTGAAAATAGCCATTTTTTGTGAGGTGAGGTGGAATGTCAGTGTTGTTTTAATTTGTATCTCTTGAATGACTCGTGATTTTGAACATTTTTTCACATATTTATTTGCTGTTTATATTTCTTCCTCTAGGAAATATGTGTTCATCTCAGATGCCCATTTTTGAATTTGGTATTTAAATCTGGGAGGACTAGTTCTTTTTGAATTTTTTATATGTTCCTGATAGTAATCCTTTGATTGAGGAACAGGTAGCAAACATTTTTTCCTACATTGTGAGTTGTCTCTTCACTCTGTTGGTGGTTTGTCTTGCTCGGCAAATGCATTTTAATAAGATGAGATCCCATTTGTTGATTCTTTGTGATAATTCCTGTGCAGTCAGGGTTTTGTTCATAAATCTTTGCTTATACCAGTGTTTTAAGAGTGTTACCTACTTTTTCTTCCAGCGGACTTAATGTTTCTATTTTAATATTAAAATCTGTGATCCATGCTGCTTTTAGCTTTGTGCATGGTGAAAGATATGTATCCAGTTTTAATCTTAGGCTTGTATAGATCTAGTTTTTCAAGCACCATTCATTAAAGAGGCTATCTTCCAGTGAATGTGTTTGATACTTTTGTCAGAGGTAAGGTGGCTTAATAGGTCTGGAATTCTTTTGCATCTTCTAACCTGTTCCATGGATCTTTGGTTTCGTTTTTTTTTTTTTTTTTTTGCCAGTACCACACTATTTTTATCATAGTAGCTTTTAGTAGTATAGTATTTAGTATTTAGTAGTAGTATAATTTCAAGTCAGGGATTATGAAGCCTCCTGCTTGTCTTTGTTTTCCAGGATTGTCTTTGCTATTCTAGGTCTCTTCTGGTTCCAGATGAATTTAAGAATTGTTTTCTGTAATTCTGTGAGATATGCTATTGGAATTTTGATTGGGATTGTATTCAATCTATATAACAGTTTTGGAAGTATAGCCATTTTCACTCTATTGGTTCTTCCTACCCAAGAGCAAGGAATGTCTTTCCATTTTCTAATATCCTCTTCAATCTCCTTTTTCAGAGTACTATAGTTTTCAATGTAGAGACCTTTTACATTGTTCATTAGATTGATTCCTGGGTATTTCTTTCTTTTTCTTTCTCTCTCTTTCTTCTTCTCCTCCTCCTCCGCCTCCTCCTTCTTCCTCTTCTTCCTCTTCTTCCTCTTCTCCTTCTCCTTCTTCGATGCTGTTATGAAAGGTGTTGTTCCCCTGAGTTCTTTGTGTGGGTTTGTTATCAATAGGAAGCCTATTGATTTTTTTTTTTAATCGGTACTGGGGTTGAACTCACGACCATGCGCCTGCAATGCAGGCACTTATGCTGCTGAGCTAAATCCCTAGCCCTGAAGCCTATTGATTTTTGAGTGTTGCCTTTATGTCCAGCTACATTACTGAATTTGCTTATTAAAACTAATAGTCTTTTGGTGTAGTTTTTGAGGTCTTCTGTGTAAAGTATCATGTCATCTGCAAATAATGATAGTTTAACTTCTTCCCTTTCTATCTTTATTCCTTTTATTTCTTTCTCTTGTCTAATTGCTCCAACTAAAGTTTCCAGGACTGTGTTGAATAAGAGTGGAGACAGTAAATATCCTTGTCTTGTTCATGATTTTAGATAGTTTTCAGTTCTTGTCCATTTAGCATCATTTTGGCTGTTGGTTTGTCATAGATGGCTTTTCTCAGATTGATATAAAGACCATCTATTCTAATTTTCTGTAGGTTTTTATCATGAATGGGTGCTGGACTTTTCAAAAGCATTTTCTGCGTCTGTTGAGATGATCATATGATTTTTGTAATTGTGTTAATATGGTGTGTTACATTTATTGGTTTACATATGTTGAACCATCCCTGCATCCTTTGGATGAATTCCACTGGGTCATATTGTATAATCTGCTTGGTGATTTGCTGCATTCTGCTTGCCAGTATTGTATTCAGGATTTTTGCATCGATGTTTGTTCGGGAAATTGGCCTGTAATTCCCTTTCTTAATTGGGTCCTCCTCTGGTTTTGGTATCAGGGTAATGCTTGCTTCCAGGAATGAATTTGGGAGTATTGCTTTCCTTTAAATTTCCTTAAAGAGTGAGCAGTAGTGGTGTTAGGTCTTCTCTAAATTTCTTGTGGAATTCAGCAGTGAATCAGTCAGGGGTTGGGCATTTCTTTGTTGGTAAGTTTTTTATTACATCTTTGATTTCATTGTTTGATGCTGGTTTATTTAGCATTTTTATATCCTCTTGATTCAGCTTTGGTAACTCATATGTATCTAGAAATCTGTCCATTTCTTCTGTATTTGCCATCTTATTAGAATACAAGTTTTCAAGGTAGGTATAAAGTAGATGATCTGGATTTCTGCAGAGTCTGTTGTGATTTCACCCTTTTTATTACTACTTGCATGAATTTGAGTCATTTCTTTTTTTTTTTTGGATAAGGTTAGGTAAGGCTTTGTCAATTTGATTTAATCTTTCAAAGAACCAATGCTTGTATTCATTTATTCATTTTTTTGTCTCCAGTGTGTTAATTTCTCTGATCTTTATAATTTCCTCCCTCATACGAGCTTTTGGCTTAGTTTACTCTTCTTTTTCTACAAGTTTGAGGTTCACCAGTAAGGTGTTTATATATATGCACTTGTTCTATTTTCCTGATATGGATATTTATTGCTATAAATTTCCCTCTCAGGACTTCTTTTGTTGTCTCCCATAAGTTTCAGTATATTGTCTTGTCATTATCATTCAGCTGTAAAAACTGTCTAATTTCTTGTTTAATTTCATCTGCGACCCATTGGTTGTTCAGAAGGATACTTTTTAATTTCCATGTGTTTATGAATTTCTTGTCATTTCTTTTTTTAGATTTTATTTTAAAGAGAACAAAACAAGATGAAACAGAGTAAAGCCAATAAAAAAAAAACAATGAGAGCAATACAGGATTTCAAAACAAGATAATAGAAAATCAGCAATGGCTACCCATAATGCCTGATGTTATCTTTAAAATATCTGTCCATATGCTGGGGATTTAGCTCAGTGGCATAAGCGCACCTACCTGGCAAATGGAAGGTCATGAGTTTGACTCCCCAGTACCAAAAAAAAAAAAAAAAAAAATCTGTCCATACTATAAGATATAATAAAATCATGCAAAACAAAACAGAATAAAACCAATCAAAACAAAACAATGAAAGTGATACAGGACTTCAAAACAATAAGAGATCAACAATGGCTACCATAATATATTTTGTTATCTTTGAAATAGCTACCCATACCATCAGACATAATAGAATCTAACAAAACAAAACAAAACAAAACAAAGCAGAATAAAAGCAAGCTAAAACAATGAAATAAAACAATGAAAATGAAGAGACTTCAAGACAAGGTATTAGGAAATTAACAATGGCTACCACTTTCCCTTTTTAGACATTTCTCCCCCTTTGACCTTAACAATATCTATGTACATTTTGGATCTCAGTAACTCCTTCAGTTTTTTTCTTTCTCTTTAATTTTAAAGGGAATAAAACAGAGCAATAAAATGAATCAAAGCAGTGATAAAACGGTAGGAAATCCACAATAGTTACTACATTGCATATTGTTGTTCTCTAAATAGTTGTTCAGTTTTAGGCTAGTGAGGTCAGTCGAACAATACAGTGCCTCAAGAGTCAATATGATAAGAGAGTGAATATCTCCAATTGTCTAGTTTTGAAATTTATGTTTTACATTGCTTTCTTGTGATCCACTTTGTTCTGTTTTGTTGTGTTTAATTTTACCCTTTTGATATAATTGCATGTATATTTGAGTGGGTAAGATGGATGACCATATTGCTGTTTTTGTCAGATCGTGGAGCAGAACTGTTAACAGTCTCACTGTTTGAATGTCTACTTTACATGTTTTAACTTTGTAATTTGAACAACT
>PVJX010038585.1:0-16236 GCA_004027295.1 Dolichotis patagonum
ATATATATA
The DNA here is from genome assembly GCA_004027295.1 of Dolichotis patagonum. Classification (NCBI taxonomy): domain Eukaryota; kingdom Metazoa; phylum Chordata; class Mammalia; order Rodentia; family Caviidae; genus Dolichotis; species Dolichotis patagonum. Next base: position 10 of record PVJX010038585.1, read on the forward strand.
TATATAACAATTCCCCACAATAAATGTATTTATTGTGTATTACAAACATATACTAATACTTAAGTAAAATATCACCTTGTCAAGATAAATGTTGTTCTCTGTGTGAAATTTCAGGCAGTATTACTTGTGGTCTCTTATGATCTCCAAACTTTCTACAGATAATAATTCTAATATTCAAACACATTGTTTTGCAATTAGATTGTAAGAATTTTTTATTTAGATGCTAGGATTCAGCTTCAGCCTTTATGCTTAAGATCTCAGACTCTGGACTCTGATGGACATAGAATTCAGTAACAGCTTTCATACCTACTTGATGTGTGATCTTGAACTTGTTAACTACAGCCTTCAAGCGAGTGTTTTCATCTGCAAAAATGAGGTAACAATACAAGAAGAATAATTGATATAATATATAAAAAACAGTGTATGACACATAATAAACATTTAGAAAATGTTAACTATGACTGTTTTATCTGTGTTTGGCATATCTGATATTGTGCAAAGCAAATGCTTAATAAATGATTGCTAAGTAGATTAATTATAGCATGAAAGCTCAGAAACACTTGCTAAATTGACAAGTTCTTCCTTTATTTGAACTTGGGATTCCTTCAAGAGGCATGAAAATTGGGCTATACAGTGAATTTCTTTCAGTGCAGTCAATTCATTGCAGTAGCAATTGGGATAACCAAAATCTTTGTAAGTGTGCTTTGTGACTTGAGCACGAACCTATTAAGTATTTCCTGAGCTTATAATATATTTGTTCCCAAGAAATATATATTTTGAAGTATATGTTTCAAACTTTTCCCAGATAAACCCAAAGTCTTTACTTCTACTTTAGCATTTGATGAATACTGTGATCCAATTAATGTTCTACTTATTTAATCCAACAATCAGGAACTTTTAAGATATAAGGGTAATTGAGCCCAGAATACTTGAAAACGCCAGTCTCCAAGTCAGGTTCAGCAACATGTCTTGAAATTGGGACCTTAGAGGTTTTAATCATTCCCAACTCCTCTACAAATAAAAATTTAAATTAATGGCATTTGTAATTTTGCTCCTTTTCACCTTTAATCCATCTGAATCTCTTGACCTCCATTTTAGTCATGAATTCCTGGAAGATTACCTTTCATACTCAAACTACAGTAATCTATTTAATATGCATTGATAAGGAATATTCTTTCAAAAAGCCAAATTCTAGCATGTTTCAAATAGGTTCTCTTTCCTTTGAGAAACAACAAGCACTAGTATTTCCCTTTACTTAGTCTTAGAAAGGGTATAGAGGAAATATGTATGTTATATCTCGCATCCATTGTGAAGAAGTATGGCAACCCGACATTAAAGCATTAAATTGTTACTGTCATCATCACCACCGCCATCAAAATCAATAAAACACCAGTTCACAAAGTTTGAAAATTAAGAGAGAGGATTAATCCAAGTACAATTAGAATTATTTTAGTATATTTTTCCTCTCTTATTCATTTGCTTACATTTTTCAAAATTGCAAACCAAGCATTCCCAGTTAGGTATAGTAAGGAGATTTTAAGAACTTCTGAAGCACTGTAATTCAAAATATATGACTAACTTGAAGGTTTCCTATGATTTCAGTTTTTCAGAGAAAGATACTGTAAGAGTACACATAATATTTCCCTAGTCTATGGAAAATGTTATCTCTGTGCATACAAACTACTCATTCCAAAATAGTGTTACAATCAGCTGATGAACTGATCTTTGGTGTCTGATAACCAACTAAAGGCTGAGACCAGCATCTTTTACTTCATTTCAAATTCTGAAGAGAGCTGGGATAAAGAGATATGGAGATTCCCTAATGATAATAACTTTAATCTCGAAGATACAACAAAATGAGAATTAAAAACCAACCAGAGAACACTGAAAAATTCTACTGAGATCTTAAAAAGAACAATACAGTACGCAAATAATCATTCTTATAGCAGTTCATCATCGATTATCCATGACAAAAAAAAAAGGTGCTGAAGCTTTGGGATATGTTAAATTATATTTTTCTGTAACTTTTACCTTCTTGCTCCTCCCCCATCTCTCCTTTCCTCCTGACACATTTGAATATTTGTTTTAGATTGTATTTTGTATGTCTATGAAAATCTGATGTTGACAATAATGAAATCTTATGTTTCTGAAATTTATTTTCCTTTAGTATCTTCTATACCACCTGAAATCTACAGATTCTTCATCCTTAGATTTCTATTTCTCACTTAATTATTTGGGCTAGGTGACTTCATGCTTGTGTCATACTATATTATGTTGTTCTTGAATCATTTAATATTTTTAAAGATTGTTTTATCAGCTATATCATGAGTTCTTTAACAGTTCATACCCAGTAATTTCTTTCTATTTGCTGTGGTCCTTGTTGTGTAAACCATGAGATACTGCAGGCAAGGACCATGCCTTATTCACCTTTGCCATCTTCTGTGCAGTTCTCTGGTCTTAGGTCGAGTTGAATGCTTGAAGTGTTGTGATGTGTAGTCACTTCTCTGATATCTTCCTTGCTCTGTCACCATCCCTTTCAACCAATGAATGGGAAAAGGAGTTGAAAGATATTCTTAGGTTCTAATGAAGTCATTGAAGCAAACTAGCCAAAGACTAATAGGTAAAGGTATGAGGAAAGAGTTGTATTCAAAGCTGTCTGTTAAAATTTTGCTGACATTTTAAACACTGGAGCCTTCCAAATTCCCCTGCTGTCCCTCTGGCACCTTTTAGGAAAAAATATGCTTCAATAACAATAACAGAGCAACCAAAAAAAAAGGAAGAAGAGAAATTATCATAATAAGTATGGACTTGCCCCAATGTTGTCAACCTCTCAGCAGCCAACCCCTTGGACCTGCCCTATGCTTGTCAATGAGAGGATAAAAAGGATATGGAGTAGACGTTTTATGGTACCATTTCAGCCACTCATTTTAAATACACCCTCTATCAAATATAGTGAGCTGGGACTTAGAGATCAGACAGCTGGGCTGCTTGAAAAGTGAAAAGACATTATGACAAATTGTATTATTGTACATTTGCTGTTTTCCAGGGTGTCTAGGAGGGCCCTAAAGGTCCAAGGGAGCATTTCCAAGTATTTGTTTGAAACACCACTATGCTGGGGGGTAAGCTCAAGGCCAGCTAATGGGTCCAGTGATGTGGAACCATGACTTTGATGTCTGGGAATTTGATGGTTAGGGGCTAGCATGGAGATTTTTAAGAGTAGAAGAACTTGGCAGGCAAGCCAAAAATGAATATTTTTATGCAAAATTTTAATAACTCCATTGAGTTCACTGCCTGGTCTCAGTCATGCCGTTCTAGTATTTAGGGTCTATTTAAAAGCAGCTGTCTGATTTTGAAGTTTTATGACAATGACTCACCACATTCAAAATCATTTACTCTCTTTATGTCTCAGCACTTATGAAAACACATATAACATACATCTACCCCCAAACGCCCAAATTAAAAATAAAAATGGTCCTGGTAAGGCTGAGGAAAGTGGATGGCTCCTTTGGATTGCCAGATACCTGGGACAATGACATTTGATCTTAGCCAAAAGGCTAAGAAGCAGTAAGACATGAGAAAATCAGTTCAGCACAGAGGTCAGTAAAGGAGTTGGTTTAATTATGTAACACTTGTTTACAAAATGGGGCACATGCTTTATTGAAGCCTGAGTGCCACGGGTGACATACTTGCTTAATTCAAAAGGAGAAATATCTCACAAGGAATGAAATGCTAGAAACTGTGTTTAACCCACCAGGAATTTGCTGGATTAGTGAGAATTTGCAGTGGAAAAATCTGTGAGGTTGAAGACTCTTTGGGGATTAGAGACTAACCTATCCTTCTTGTAGATGGGGAATCTGAGGCCCAGAGGTATACCCAAGGTTACACTGCTAGGACAATAACTCAGGTCCACTGGCAACCCAGATGAATACATTTGCCATTCCACCATGTATGCAGTATACTATTTGTAACAGATTTATCATCCTGACCCTAAAGCTCTAAAAGCCCCTGAAATACCCATATGTAATTATTTTAAAAATAATATATTTTGTTCCTTCTATGGCCAGTGTGCCATGAGTTTTGTTGCATTTACTTCCCTGCACCTTTAAATTCACAAGAACTTCCTATTAAACAAAACCTTAAGTTAATCTGAATAGCCTATTCCCTAACCTAGTCAGATAGCATATTATGTTAGGAAATGGAATGTGTATTTGTCCCTTGGAATCTACTCCCTTTCCTAAATAGGGGATCTAGGTCTGTCTGAGAAGTACAGAAGGAAAATTAAGAGTAAAGGCAAAAGCCAGCTTTCAGAATGAGGCTCTGGTCTAGGACTCTATTTTCTCTTTCTGTTTCCTCTGTAGTACCTGGCACAATGTGGGGCATATGGTCATTTCCATATCTACTCACTAGTTGATCACAGAGGTCCCCAGTAAATGGGGACCTACCAGACATGGAAGAGAGGGCTCCTCTTAGTGAGTCATTCATTGTAGCTTAGCAGAAAGATCACGCATTTTGCATTTAACTGGACATGAAGTTGTGATATTTAGGTACGTAGCATGATGTTTAGTAAATATTGAGTGCTTATCAAATGACATCTGACACAATAATTATTATGAAGCAAAAATACACATCACAAAGAACATAGTTTCCCAAGGTTCTGGATCATTAGTCAGATGAGAAGAAGGAAGTAGGAATGCTGCAAAGTAGGAATCTTTGTTAAATGTGTGAATTGGGAGGGTAGGGGGAAAACTAAAAGAATTCTCAGTACCTATACTTAAGGGTAGTTTTTCAACATTTTCACCTGAATTGTGAAAGACCTTGCTCCTGTGGAGTAGTCCCAGGACGGTTTCAGTGCCCCATTGGCTATCTAGTGACATCTCCAAGTAGAGGAGGCCAGTGGCCTCATGTTGAACACTAGCTACTTGGGGGAAAGAAGTTTACTGTGACACTCCACAATCTCCTGAATAGCGCCTCATGTTCTACAGTTTTTCCAATTCACCCCTAAAGGGGTAATCAAAACTAGCACATCCTGTATCCTCTGCCTTCAGGACCCTGGACTTAGATAATACAGACAATAATTCATTCTGAGGCATTAATGATAGCTAATATCTCATTTATCCTAGGGACTCTAGATGTAATGTTTTCACTTTAATGATCATTCTGTGGCAACGTTAAGCAATTTGTTAGAAATTTCTGGAACCTGAGTAGGCTGACATGGGAGCTATTCATGGCCACTGAGGAACATTTTAGTAGTCCTCAAACTGTACCATGTGGGCAGCTCTGCTTCAGAGCATTCCAGCAAGTTAACTGACTATAAGTTATAAAAATAACAAAAATATGAGAAAATTGCCTACTCAACTGATGTGTAGGACCTCCCAGCTGTCACTTTAATTATGTAGACAGTTTGAACACCTACTCTGAACCTGGAACTGTGCTGGCTGCTGTGGATACAAAGATAGCTATGACACATCCTGGAGCTTCTATTGCCATGGTCCAACTGGACTCAAACAAAACGTAGAACTACTTATTTGATCGACAAAGGAAATAAAACAGGAGAAAAAAAGCTGCCAGCTGTTTGGTTATAGCCATTTATAGTCAGAGACTTTCTCCCTTTTTTAAATACTTCTTTTTGTTTCTGACACAAAGAGGATAGAGATCTTCATGTGAAAGTACCCAATCTGAGAGGTAAAAGCTAAAGACTAAGTGATCAGAGAAGCGGATTTTAAGGAAAGCAAATTGTGGTTTTCCAAACAATCAATACTGTCTGATCCCAGGCAATAGCTTTTGAAGAGGAATCCACTAATTAAACCTGCTTTAGCCATCACTATTTTAAACATTTAACCCACACTGGCAATCCTTGGGGAAAAAGGAGGTAGTAAATCCCAGGTATGGGATTAACTGGAATGTCTTCTCCTGCTGGTAAGAATCATAAACCTGACTTCAATGGAATTATAAAATATTCAAGCTAGAGACAACTTTAGAGATCATTTTATCCCCATTTTTTCAGATGAAAAATACAAACTAGAAGAGCTCAAGTGACTTATTTTTGGCCACATATCCAGAAAATGGTAGAGTTGGGCCAGAATTCAGAGCTTTTGAATGATACTGGGGTTTTTTTGAGAAAGAGTCTCACTATGTAGGACAGGCTGGCCTTGAACTCCCAATGTAACTCAGGTTGGCCTTGACCCTATAGCAATCCTCCTGCCTCAGCCTCCTGAGTGCTGGGATTACAGGTATGCACCTCCATACCCAGCCTAGAAGCTATTTATTAATTCCCTAGTCAATCAATGAAATTTCTTGAGCACCTACTCCCTGCAGGTAATGAATGAAGTTCAAGGAATAGGGTGTATACAAGTGGTCTCAATCCCTTTCTTTATTAAACTGGGGAGACAGACATTAAACAAATAATGCTTTGATTATTTATAAGTATGATCCACAAAAGGAAGATAAGTAGAAGAAGTGATGAGAAATGTGACCTTTTTGAGAGACTAAGGGAAGTTATGGTTGAGGTTAAGAAATAAAAGATGAGAATGAGTCCCTAGCTTGATCAAAATTGTCCATATCCTTAGTGTGAAAGGTAGAGAACATTCTAAAAAGCTTAAGGAAAGGTACAGCCAGTCCAGAACTATCCCAGATTTTCCGTGCAGCTCTTCTCAGAATCTAGATATCCTGCTCTTTTTATATAGCAGGAAGCTATCCAGTATGTTTTATTTTTTTCAAAAGCATGGGTGTACACTGAAGAGAAAGGCATCATAGGCATCAAAACCTATTATAATACTTATTAAATCTCGTTTCCAATGATTTATTTCTACTTACCAATGTCATACACCAAAGCAAGTAATCCATGTTTCACGTTTCTGAAATGGTTACATCCTCAAGCTTTTGCCTGATGTCTGAAAGTAAAATAAACCTGTGCACAAATCACTTGATTTTAATTGATACTTAGTACAAGTAAGTCCATGGTTTAAGGCAAAAATAATGATACAATTTTTACATATATATGCAGAAGAGAATATGTATCACCATATGTCAGCAGGCAGCAACCACATTTTAACACCTTCCAGCTTTCACTAAAAATGCCCTGACCACAAGAGCAAGCAAAACTATGGAGTAGGTGCCAGCTTCACTGGAGATTTGGAATCCTGCATCACAGATACAAAAGGGTAATTCTGAAACCCTCAAAATTTCCCAGTTTTTGCTACATTGTCCTAAATATATCTATCATCCAGCTCCATAGTTTAATCTCAGGTTAAGATTATTCATAAAAATGTAAAAAGTTCGTTACTGGAGATATGGAAAGAAGAAGAGTGATTGTTTAATGGTACATCTCAGTTTTAAAGGTTAAAAGAATTATGGAGATGGATGGTGGTAAAGGTTGCAAATTAGGAATATGCTTAATCCTGTGGAACTGTACACTTAAAAATGGTTTAAATCACTCAATATGGTGGTACATACCTGTCTGTTATCCCAGCACTCTGGGACACTGATGCAGGAGGATCATAAGTCCAGGCCCAGCATGGGCAAGTTAGTGATTTAGCAAGACCCTGTCTCAAAATAATAAATGAATGAATGAATGAATGAATGAATGAATAAGGGCTAGATATGTAGCTTAGTGTGAAGGTTCTAATTTCAATACCCAGGACCCCAAAAAAAGTTAAAATGATAAATTTTAAGTTATTTGAATCTTATCACAATAAAACTTCATTAATATTAAACTGTATAATCTTCAACATTCAGAATAACAATAAAAGCAGCTCTGTTAGAGACATTATTTGTTTTGTGTGAAATATGTCATTGATTTTCCACAACAGGATCTATCTCCACATGAACATAAGCTCCATGAAGGCAAGGATTTGTGTTTGCTTTGCCCACTGTCATATCCTCCACACACAGAACAGTGATTGGTAGAGCAAGCCCATATTCAGTGGATTTGGCGCCAACCAAAGCAGTCTCTAGGGTTTGCTTAGCTGCTAGACACAATGCCTCCAAGGTCTCTATCTTTAGGCCCCATCTATTTAGGTCCTTATTTTCTCTTACCTGGAAGCCACAGAATGCTTCTAACTGCTCCTCTGCACTGCCACTCTCAGGCTCCACAAGTTTTGTAACTTCTGATATAATACTCAAGCGTAGGGGCACTCATGATTGCTGGCCTCCCAAATGTCATAGACTCGGTTTAGATATCATGGTGGCATTTTCAACAATTCCAGGTTCACACAATATCTTTAATATTGTTATATGTGTGGTATTGGTCATTAGGTGACTTCTCTGAGTCCCAATTTTCTTATCTATGAAATGGGAAATCAGTTGAGAAATTTCTAGACTTTCAGTTACTAGGAAATCTGCATACATTTACCAAATATGTAGAATTTAATTATTTCTCAACTGTTTTGAAGAGCCTTTCTTACTATTTCTGCCTTTATTCCTGCTTAAATCCTTGTATGCTTAAGACATAGAAATAAAAGACTAGGATATCTTCTGCTAAAGAGTTTGATGATCAGAGGTTAAAGCCATAATAGTAAAGATTCAAGAAGTATTAGATATATAAAACCATAAGCTTGTTGATAGGCCTTAGAAGGACTCCTATGAATAATTCTTACATACTTACTTTTTTTTCTCATGTTATTTTTCTTTCTGACAGGAAATAGTACACTAAAATGAGGAAAATAACAATCCCTGTTTTATATCCAAAATTATTCTACTCATCTTTTTTTCTTTCTTTCATCTTCATAAGTAACACCTTGGAGTCTTAGAAAAATAGTGCTATCTTTGTAGATAAAACTGATATTGTTATCCCAGGCCTGCCTGAGGACTATTCCCTTCTGTGGTTCCTCCTTCAATGAGCTATCACTCCCACATGCTACACTCTGGATGCAGTGAACGGTCTAGTCGTAGAAATCTAACGGGCCTCCTTACAAATTGGCTTGAGATTTGGGCCTCTGCAGGGCAGAGAATTTCCAGCCACTTCCCTCATTATCTCTGTGTCCATCATTGCTCATACAACAGAGTTGTCATCATGACAAACACCCTCCTGGTCCTTATGCCATTCCCCAAGGCTTCTATCTTGAGAGGATTTGTATTTTCTCCCCTGGAATCCAATTCACAAATCTTTCTGACTGTGGAATACTGATGATATTATAAGTAGAGTGGCAAAATGATATGTGGTGACAATAAGTATCCATTGGATGGGCAGTTCAGAGTGAGCTTCTTAGGGGAAATTATATTCCACACAGGCAGCAAGCAGGGCCATCCTTGCTTTCAGAAATTGATTGGGTAACAATCCAATTACAATATGTATCTGTTCATTTCATATATTGCAAAAACATATTGAGATCAGGAAATTCTTCATTTCAAAGTAGAATATTCCCCTCAGCAATTGGCCCACTCCTCTTGGGAGCTTAGCACATAAATAAGGCAATAGCACCTGATGCAATAGTAACTGTTCTTTAAAAGCTAATGTTTCTACTGGTAAAAGCATTATGTCATAGCAACAGTATGCCAGGGAAAAGGGCAAGTGGGTGCAAATGGCAAAATCTCTTCTAAAGGCACATAATTAGATTGTAAGCTCCAATAGCAAATATTCGTAGAGGCCTAAGATAATTGGTCCTTTATCTTCTCCTTATAAAAACAAAGGTTTATTTGCCCTTTAAATGGTCCAATAAAATTAAATTGGCACCCTGTGGTGTGTGCTGAATACATAATCAGAAATAAGAAGCAATAAAAAAGAAAAATCTAAAATTTGGAACAGTATAGAAAAACAATATAGGAATATAACACAATTGCCAATAATACCTCCTCATCATGTAGCAGATCCCAGAGCAGCCATTTCTCCTGATAGTGTGTGATTACCAAATGGATTCATGGTACATCAAAGGCAGAGGCTGGATGACTTTGGAGCACTCCCAGAGGAAGGAAGGAGCAGGACCAGGTAGGGCCTGAAAGGAAGTGACTCTCCATCAAGGAGAAATTCATGAATCTTTGAAATTAAGTGCAGTACTCATAAAAACAAATGCTTTCTGGTACCCAAAATGTCTTTTATAGTATAGTTCCTGTAACCCCTCCAAAGCTACTCCTGTGAAGACCTTCAGAGAAAAGACACAGCAAAACCTCATAGTACATAAGCGTAAAGAAATCTAACCTCCAGAAAAAAAAATCAGTGCTTCCTAACTGATGAACATGAAACACAGTAAAGAATAAAAATCCAATTTCCTCCTGATTTCTAACTTTGATGACCAGACAATTTAATGAGTGATGGCACATTGATAACACGTTTCTATATTAACTGGATAGATGAAGAAGGGAAATTACGTTATCATTCAGTTATTTTGCATCAAATATATTTACATACTCTACTCAGTGATTATTAATCATATACACCAAAATTTGACTTAGAAATCTCAGATGGCTTTATAAAAATTCATGGAGTACAATGATTCAGGTGGTCAGTTAAATAAGAAAAAGGAAGGACACAGAATGAGTCTTAAAGTATATTCCCTCTAAAGCATCTTAGAGGTGCTTAATGAAGGTGAAACTATCTAGAGGTCATCTCTGTCACTCCAAACAGAAGTTCATGGAAGTTAACTGGAATAAATTAAATGTATCTACTTCTTGACAGGAGTTTTTTTAACCCTTATAGAGGCCTCTTCTAGTGTTTCTTGGTCTCAAAGGCCCCAAAGCAGCTTTTATAACTAAAATAATACATGGCATTTGTTTCCTCTATGTCTATCCTTGGTGCATGCACCAAAGGCCTCTGTACTCGGTGTATCCTCAAATGTCATTGCTGCCTGACTGACTCTTCTGTTCAGTATCATGCATATCACTCTGGAGTACAGACTCCTTCTCAGAGACCAATAAATCCCAGCATGGGAAGGAGCACTGGCCATAGCAGAAGTCTCAGGATGAAAGACGGCAAAATGTAATCATAGAGTCACTGGGTCTGTAGCATCATTTTGCCTAGCCTAAGCCCCACAAAGATCTATCTTTAACCAACTTCACTAGGGATTCCATTTAAAAGGCAAGGAGGCAATGAGACCCCAGTTGTACACAGAAACAAAAATCATGAGCAATAAAATATAACTAAATACTCATAATTGACTAATTGCTGGTACAGTTGGCTGTTTTCCCCCCAGGGGAAGGCATGGTCTGTAGGATTTCTGGAGCATTTAACCAAGTACAGTTATAATTATTATTATTCCTATAATAACATGGTTCCAATAGATCTTCATATATTACATGTTTTATACTCATTCTTGCTAATCTCAAAACAACTCTTTGGGTGTATAAACACTATCCTTGCCAGTATGCTGGAGAAGAGCTAGAGCTCAGAAAAAGGTAAAATGAAGGCCACAGATTGAGTCAGCAGTGCCTTAGGCAATAGAACTGGAGAATTTTGCTTCTCAGTATCAATTTATGTCATAGGCTCTCACGTGCTTACAGTATGAACCAAATTATACTGAGCCCATCAAAAACTAACAGAACACATACGTCCTGACCTTCCAACATTGTCTTGGCCATTGATAGAAGTTTCTCTTCATGCATATAAGGCAAGCAGACCACAACTGGGTCCAGGCATGCTATGATTAAGTGCCAGAATGGGGGCTTCAAGCCAACTGCTTCTGGCCTCAGGAAAAGAATAGGTCTCCTAGGAGCTGAAGCAGCCACTAAAAGCTCTGTGGAAGCAGTAGCTTCAGCCAGGATTTGAAAGGTGGACAAGAATCAGAATGCCAGAGATTTGGGAAATGGCTTTTCACAATGGTCATACGGCATGAGCAAATGCTGGGCAACTGGAATGAGTGGCATGGCATAGAAGTATCACCTAGGATGAAATAGAAAGTCGTTATTGAAGAACTATAGGAGATAATTTGGGATAAGTTATAGGTTCTAATGATGGAAAGCCATAGCATAGAAAATAAATACCAACTATTTATTGAGCACCTACTATGTATAATCCTGTCATTCTTGTTTTTTTTTAATGTGAATTCCAAGCTGAAATTTTTGGACTACATCTGACTAACAGTATGGATCATAGGCCCAGTCATTGGGTCACAATACCTAAAATGAGGCAGAGTGTGCTGATTGTCTTACTTGTATGTCCTTGGACAACTTCTGTGGACTTGTTTGAGCATTTTTATGACAGAGTACACAGCTTCTCTCAGGCAATACCATTGTTATCTGAAAAGATAAAACCTTTAATTTTGCATGTGATGCACAAGAGACCTAATTCCTCTTCATCTTGGAGCAAATGGACAATTCTTATGTGGTTAGATGTATTCATCAGTAACACATAAAAGTTACAAGCTCATGCATGACTGAGCAGCAAAGCTCTAGAGGGGGTTACTTATTTTGTTTGCAGATGAAACTACATTCTGAAAGTTTCATGTGTTTACTTAATGCTAGCTATTTCTAGCTATTTTTAGTCTGATGTTTTTCAATGAGGAAAGTTAAGCACTTTGGGACACTCTTACTTTCCAGCTACAGAAGGAACATGTGCAGTGTCCACAGAAGAGAACTCAGCTGAGAGAGGTTAAAGTAGAATTACATTTAAATGATGTTCTGCCCCAGTGGTTTCTCTTCTCACATCACAAACGGATTGAGTTCTAAAATATGTATAATCTGGACAGCATACAGGTAACTTGAACAGCAGAACTGCTTGTTACAGTGTGTAGGATGTAGGTTGGAACTGAATAGTTGTACAGCACTGAACCTAACCCCACTGCATGCTAATGTTTCTGTGGGAAAGTGCATTCAGCTTCCCAGTTTGAAAGTTCAGTAATACATGGTCCTTGATCACTCTTACTTGAGTCAGTGGGAGTAGAAACTCTTCCTCCAGCTCACATCCTCATATGACAATTCAGTATAACTACAGCTGGGGGTCAGAGTGAGTTCAGATGGAGTTCAGAGTGTCTGGGGAGGAAGGATGGATTAGGAAAATAGGAAAAGGAATAAATTGAACCTCAGCAGGAGGTGATAAGTAGTGAGTACACCAATGCTGTAGACCAAACCAGTGCTTGGCTTGGGACAGAGCACAGAGCTGGAATGGTATAAGGTAAAGAAATGTGTTTTTTTCATCACCCATAACACATCTACAAATATTTGATAACCAAAACATTAGTTTCTTAAAACAATATTTACCCTTACTCCATGGATGTACTTTGGCATTTTTTTCTTTATTTTATTTATTTTTAAGTGCTAAGTCATGATTCACTATAATGATTTCATAAGCCACTATTATGGATTAAAAACTGATGGTCAATTTAACACCTAATGAATTAAATCAGCATGGTGCTGAGCGTAGATGGTCCACCTGAGGAATGTTGCCAGCAAAAATAGAGACATGGAGAAGAGGGAGGCGTTGTGGGTTTCTCTAAGTGTTGCTGTTTTGAGCCGTTAGTTCTTCTGGAGGAGCTCGTCATGACTAGCTTCCCCAGTGTGAGTTCCACCATTGCCATCAGAGGAGCTCGGGACCTTGTTGGTGAGTGTGGTTGCGGTTCACTTTGGGGGAGCTCTGGTCCTTACATAGAGCACCACTTCCTGGCTTTGGAGGGGTAGACGTGTGCTGTTTAATCTCCAGGAGAAAATTGTCATGCTGGGCTTTCTGGCATGTACTTGACTATTCTTATTGTCGGAGGAGCTCGGGACCTCCATGTTGCTGAGGATGGTTGTGGTACTTTTCAGGGCAGCTCTGGTCCTTATTTTGAGTGTGACTTCTTGGCTGCAGTGTAGAAACCTCAACCTACTAGCACAGCTCCTTCACCCCGCTGGCACAGACTTTCTAGTTTCCACAGCTGACCTTTGGACCTTCCCAACGCGGATCCGTAAAACAGACTGGTGTGATCCTTCTTGTGGCTCCAGACTTGCAGTTGGACTCGTGGGAGGCATTGTCATGGACTCTAGGTTTTCATCTCGACTCATGCAGGACATTGTTGTGGGACCCAAGCCCTTGGCTAAATATACTGTGTCTTTAGTGTCATGGACAGATTTCTTGCACTTTCTTGTGTTAAACAAACTCTGGGTGACCATCATAAAACAATACTATAAATTCTGTGTCCTGATTCTAATTGTTCTCCTCACAACCCTTGACTACAACAACCACCAATGGGTTGTATCTTGCAATCTGCAAAACACTACTGCAGGAAAAAGAAGGGGAATCAGTTTTCTTTCATTCTTTGTTATCTCCCTTATTTATCATATACTCTGGTGTAGGACAAATCAGAAGTGAGATTGAGAAAACAGAGACTAAGAGTAAAGAAGGTAGGTTCCAGGTCACACGCAGTGAAACACGTGCAGAGGAAAGGTGAGCTCATGCCATCCCCATGAGTTCCCTCATAAAAGGTTATATGAAATGAAAATTGGGCAGAACACCCTATCTCCAGCATCTGGCACAGTATATGGTATTGTAGACACCAAATTTGAAAAGTCTGTTGAATTGACACATAAGTCATAGGCTGCTTGAGCATACATATCAGATCAAAACCGACAGAAAATCAGACCCTACCCTGGGCAAATCTCAGTATTGACAAGGTTTTATTGTTAGCAATTTTACCTCCCTCTTTGCCTCTTCCAGTAATATCAATCCTATATGGAACTGTCCCCAACTGGAAAAGTATTCTGCTACTGGACACAGGAAACACTCAGTTCTTCCTTGACTCTAACAATGGAGAAGATGACTGAAAGCAGAAAATCTTTTTAGGGGCCCTCATGCAACACCATAAGGCTAGTAACTGCCTGATTAATTGGCAGTGATCACTAAGCATTAGAGAATTTTTTTCTCTGACAAAACAATATTATGAAATTTGTTGGGAGAGTGTTTAGAATACAAGGAGCACCAAGTAAATGCTGGTTGAATTAGAATCTGAAGCATTTAAGTGAGCTGATGCAGGAGACAACTTTAATAGGACATTCTAGCCTAGCACTGTCTGTGATGATGAAAATGTTGCATGTTGCATTATCATAGCTGCTAGCCACATATAGCTATGGAGCATTTGAAATGTGCCTGGCTAGTGGATCTGAGGAATGGAATTTTAAATTTATTTTGTTTTTAATTAATTTAAAATAGCTACATGTGGCTAGTGGCTACCAGATTAAGCAAAACATATCTAGATAGTCACTATATATAAGAAACACATTTTAGCATATGACTCTCACTATTACCTTAAAAAAGCAGTATCTTTTTCTAAACCATATCCAAGACCTGAAATGTCTCTCTTCCAAGGATGTCCTTCCTCTGAAGGACAAAAGAATATAGGGGGATTAGTGGAAGCCAGTTTAGAGGGCTTTGTTCTCAGATCCAAGTTAGGATACCTATTCCAATCAAAGCAACTTTCAAATAGAAAGTAGAACCATGAAATGTCCTACAATAGCCACTGAGGTTTGCTTGAATAGAGGCCCTATGGTGACAGACAAATATGTTTGCCTGAACTTTCATAACACAAAATTCTACACAAACTCAGACCGTCCTCCCAAGTGAAGACTGGGGAATTATTTTCAAAAATCTGAGCAGTTGACTCCAAGGTAAAAGAAATGTATTTAATTCAAACTTGCTGGGCTGCAGAGGTAGTTTGTAGTAAAGGACTTGCCTTGTAAATATGACTTCCTGCCTGTACTAATATCTAGATAGGTTATATAGACCTTTAATGCAGCAATAAGGTAAACAGTTCCGTATATCCACCAGTCTTGGGTCTTGTGAAGATGACTTTTCATTGAGTTGCTCTCCATTGGGGTAGCATTTAGGGATTTTATAAAGTTGCTTATTGTTTCTTTAGAGTCTCTGAGCAGGAATGAAAATTGAGAATCACAGAACCTAGGAGCTGATCAGACAGCAATTACTCAACATGTAAAATGGGTAGAGCATTGCTTACTGAAAATAAAGACCAGTGAATCAGTTTTTGATCTTAGGCAATGACACACTGTGTAAGCAGGTATGAAGGAAGAGTTTCACTCATTCTTCAATAAAGGATACTTTCCAGTCTCATTAACCTCTCCTTTCAGCATCCTCTTCTTTTCTCAATTCCTCCTCTGAAAACTCAATGATAGGATAGGAAGAACAAACATTGTAAAAATGGCCATTCTCCCAAAATTACTATATAGATTCAATGCCATCCCAATCAAAATACCACTAACATACCTCATGGACCTAGAGAAATCACTCCTAAAATTCATCTGGAACCAGAAGAGACCTAGAATAGCAAAGGCAATTCTAAGCAACAAAGGCAAGGCAGGAGGCATCACAATCCC
>PVJX010038586.1:0-16246 GCA_004027295.1 Dolichotis patagonum
TTTCCTGACAGATGCCTAAATGTGACAGTATAGGAATAGAAATTTCAGAGGAAGAGAGACAATGGGTTATACGTTTTGAACTTAGGCCAGGTGCTTAAATTCTCTAAACATGTTTATTTCAAAATTGAGATACAATGCATATAAAAATGATTCTAGAGCACTGTCTTGGTTACTTTTTCTCATTATTGAGACAAAACACCTGATGTCCAAAGTGAAGCAAGTATATGTTTATTTAGCTTACAGCTTTTGGAGATTTCAGTCCATTTGCAGCTGGCTTCAAAGTAGGGTGGTGTGGATGAGAAGCAGCCTTTCATGGCTCCCCCAAGTGTCAAGAATGAAAGGGCAAAAAGAGGAAAAGCAAGCTTCTTTCTCTTCCCTATATTGTGTGCCAGTTACCCAATCCCGGGCAGGTGCAGCACTCACATCACCAATCCCAGTGCTAGACAGCGAACTAATCACAAATGCTAGATTCAGCTGTGTCAATGACTGCATAAGGCTTGGGGGTCCACCCATATACAAACCGTAGCAAGCACCAGGAGATAATATAGGAAACAAGATACTTAGGGCTCAACAATAGTGGATTTTATAGGCAAAATAGCAGGAGGATGAGACACATAGGACTCTGCAGGAGGAATTACACTGGGCACTGAGTAGCTCAGATACCACGTCTCTTCATATCTCACCTCTGTATCTCCTCAAATTAAGGAATTTAGGTGGCAAATAAGAGAGATCCATCTAAAATAGTTCAAATAAAAAGAAATAATTACTAACCCTCAATTCTGAAGGACAATAGGTACTGTTTTAATTTCTTCTTTTTTAATTTTATGTTAAAAAGAATAAAACAAAAGAGGACAGAACAAAGCAGATCAGAGCAGAACAATGTCAGGAACACAGCATTTCACAACAAGACAACCGGATATTAACAGTAGCTACCACGATGTCTCTTTCTTTGTAATAGTTGAGTATAGCTTCACACACAATAATATCAAACATAACAAAGTAGTATAAAACTGTTTAAGAGAATGAAAGTATTACAGGGCATTCTGAACCAAATAACAGAAAATGACCAATGGCTACTATGATGTCCCATTTTTCATAAAAATTTTTTAATACTATTACATATATTAAAATCCAATAAGACACAATATGATAGAACCAATGGTAATAGAAGAACAAAAGCATGGTAGAACTTCAAAGCAAGATGGTATTAAATCAGCAATGACTGCCCTAATGTCTTGTTTTCTTCAAAATAGCTGTTCATACCATCACACTTAAAAAATCAAACAAAACAGAATAAAACCATTCCAACTGATGAATGAAAACATTATAAGATTTCAAAGCATTGTAATGGGGAATCATGATTACCATCAAATCTCATGTACTCTTATCATTTCTTACACTAGGGAGACTATACAGTATTTATACATGTGAGTTTGGTTTATTTCACTTCTGAGTATGGCCTCTAGTTGCATCCATTTATTTATAACGATCTCAATGTGATCATTCTTTATAGCTGTGTAGTACTCCATTGTATAGAAATACCACAACTTTTTTATCCATTCCTCAGTTGATGGGCACTTAGGTTGTTTCCAAGATCTGGCTATTACAAATTGTGCTGCTATAAACATGGGTGCACATACATCACTGTGGTATGACATTTTCAGATCTTCTGGGAATATGCCTAGAAGTGGAATAGCTGGGTCAAATGGGACCTCCAAACCCAGCTTTTTGAGGAATCTCCAGACTGACCTCCTCAGTTGTTGCATGAGTCTACACTCCCACCAACAGTGCAGAAGAGTTCCTTTTACCACACAGCCTCTCCAGCATTTGTTGTTGGTAGCTTTCTTTATGTTGGCCATTCTTTCTGGAGTGAGATGAAATCTCAGTGTGGTGTTAATTTGCATTTCTCTAATGACTAATGATGATGGACATTTTTTCATGTATTTATTTGACACTTGCATTTCTTCATCTGAGAACTGTGTATTTATCTGGGATGCCCATTTTTGGAATGGGTCTTTGAATTTTGGGGTTCTGATTTTTTTAAATTCTTTATAAGGTCTAGACAGAAGTCCTTTTTCTGAGGGACAGTTCATTAAGATTTTTTCCAAGTTTGTGGGTTTTATTTTCACTATGCAGCAGATTTCTTTTGACATGCAGAAACTCTTTAATAAGAGGTGATCACACTTATTGATTCTGGGAAGTATTTCCCATGCGGTGTGATTCTTGTTCATGAATTCTCTACCTACCTACGTCAAGATTTTTACCAAGTTTTTCTTCCAACAGATTTAGTGTTTCTGTTTTAATATTTAGATCTTTCATCCATTTAGATTTTAGTTTAGTATATGGTGATAGGCATTGGTCTAGTTTTATTTTTTGGCATATGGATAGACAATTTTTCCAGCACTATGCATTAAAGAGACTGTCGTTCTTCCAGTGAATATGTTTGGCCCCTTTATCAAAGATAAGGTGGCTGAGTGTGTTTGTAGTTGTCCGTTGTATCTTCTAATCTATTGCACTGATCTTCAGATCTCTTTTTATTCCAGTACCATGTTGATTTTATTACCATAGCTTTGTAGTATAACTTCAAGTCAGGGATTGTGATGCTTCCTGCTTTGCCTTTGCTGCTTAGAATTGCCTTTGCTATTCTAGGTCTCTTCTGGTTCCAGATGAGTTTTAGGAGTGATTCTCTAGATCTATGAGGTATGTTAGTGGTATTTTGATTGGGATTGCATTGAATCTGTATAGTAATTTTTGGAGAATGACCATTTTCACAATGTTTTTTCTTCCTATCCATGACCAGGGGATGTCTTTCCATTTTCTGAAGTCCTCTTCAATTTCCTTTTTCAGGATATTATAATTTTCACTGTATAGGTTTTTTACTTCTTTTGTGAGATTAATTCCTAAGTATTTCATTTTTTTTGGATGCTAGTATGAAGGGTGTGGCTTCTCTTATTTCACTCTCAGTGATTTTGTTGTTAGTTTATAAGATTGCTATTGATTTTTGAGTATTGACTTTGTATCCAGCTACATTGCTGAATTTATTTATTATATTCAGGAGTCTTTCAACGGAGTTTTGGGAGTCTTCTATGCAGCATATCATGTCATCTGCAAATAATGATTATTTAACTACCTCTTTTCCTATCTTTACTCCTTTATTTCTCTCTGTTGTCTAACTGCTCTGCCTAGTATTTTCAGTACTATGTTGAATAGGAGTGGTGATAAGGGACATCCTTGCCTTGAGCCTGATTTTAAGGTAAAGGGTTTCAGTTTTTGGCCATTGATTATAATGCTGGCTGTTGGTTTGTCATAGATGACCTTTATCATATTGAGGTAAAGACTGTCTATTCTAATTCTCTATATGGTTCTTATCATGAATGAGTGTTGGACCTTATCAAAAGCTTTTTCTGCATCTATAGAGATGATCATGTGGTTTTTACTTTTGGCTCTATTGATATGGTGGGTTACATTTATTGATTTACATATGTTGAACCATCCCTGCATTCCTGGGATGAATCCCACTTGGTCATGGTGTATAATCTTCTTGATGATTTGCTGCATCGTGTTTGCCAATATTTTATTGAGAATTTTTGCATCTATGTTCAGTAGGGAAATTGGCCTATAGTTCTATTTTTATTTGGGTCTTTCTCAGGTTTGGTACTAGAGTAATATTTGCTTCCACTAATGACTCAGGAAGAATTGCTTCCCTTTCAATTTCACTGAAGAGTTTGAGGAGTGTTGGCATTAAGTCTTCTTTGTATATCTTGTAGAATTCCTCAGTGAATCAATCTGGGCCTGATATCTTCTTTGTTGGTAAGGATTTAATTACATTTTCAATATCATTAATAGAAATTGGGTTATTCAGCAGTTTTACATCTTCTTGACCCAGCTTTGGTTATTCATATGTTTCTGGGACTCTGTTCATTTATTTTGTGTTATTGAACCTATGAGAGTAGAGGTTTTCGAAGCAGGTGTTGATGATTTTCTGTGTTTCCACAGTCTATAGTGATTTCACCTTTTTCATTCCTCATTGCATGAATTTGAGTTTTTTCTTTCCTTTTTAAAATAAGGTTGGCTAGGGGCTTATCAATTTTATTTTTTCTTTCAAAGAACCAACTCTTTGATCCATTGATTCTTTGTATTGTTTTCTTAGTCTGTATTACATTGATTTCTGCTCTAATCTTTATAATTTCCTCCCTTCTTTTGGCTTTGGGCTTGTCTTGTTCCTCTTTGTCTAGATGTTTGAGGTGTAGTATCAGGTCGTTTATTTGTGTTTATTCTGTTTTCCTGATGTTGGAACTTAGTGCAATAAATTTTCCTCTGAGGACTGCTTTCTTTGCATCCCACAAATTCCATTAAGTTTTTTTTTGTATTTTCACTTGCTTGTAGATATTGTTTAATTTCTTCTTTAATTTCCTCTGTGGCCCACTGATTGCTCAAAAGTGTATTACTCAGTTTCCATACCTTTGTGAGGTTTTTGCAGTTTCTTTTATCATTAATTTCTAGTTTAATGGCTCTATGATTTGATAACATGCATGGGATAATTTCAATTCTTTTGCATTTACTTAAATATGTTTTGTGGGCTAGTATATTGTCTATTTTAGAGAATGTCTCATGTACTTCTGAGAAGAAGGTATATTCTGATATTGTTGGATGGAACACTCTGTATACGTCTATCAAGTCCATTTATTCACAGGTGTGATTCAGTTCTGTTATGTATTTGCTGATTTTCTGTCTATTTGATCTGTCCTTTTGTGTTAATGGCATGGTAAGGTCTCCTGTTATAATTGTGTTATTGCTTATTTGATTTTTCATTTCTGTTAATACTTGCTTTGTATAGCTGGGTGCTCTGGAATTTGGTTCATATATATTTAAGATTGTTCTGTCTTCCTCTTGAAGTTTTCCTCTAACTAATATGTAGTGACCTCTTTTATCTCTTTGGATCATTCTTGGTTTGAAGTTCATATTTCCTGCAAACAGAATACCTACCCCCACTTTTTTGGAAGTTCCTGTTGCATGAAGTATTGTTTGCCACCCTTTGACTTTAAGTCTATGAGTTGCCTTTTGGGCTAGATGGGTTTCTGGTAATAGCATAAGTTTGGATGTTGTTTCTTGATCCATTCTTCCAGTCTGTTTCTTTTAATTGGTGAATTGAGGCCATTTACATTAATGGTTATAACTGTTATATGTTGGTTTCTTGTTGACATGTTATCTTTCTTCTGTTGTATCTTTACCTTTCCATTCTGTTTAATTGTCTGCATTGCTTAGTGTTTTTTTCCTATGTGTGTCTAGTATTTTTTATAGGGTTAGTTTGGTGTGCATGAAGTTCTTCAGCTGTTCTTTGTCATGAAAGTATCTTCTTTCTCCATCCATTTGGAATGATAGTTTTGCAGGGTACATCAGTCTGGGCTGGAAGTCATTTTCCTTTAGGATCTGAAATACTTCACTCCTTGCTCTTCTTGACTTCATATTTTGTGTTGAGAAGTCTACTGTGATTCTCATTGGCTTTCCTTTATACGTGATTTGTCTCTTCTCTCTAGCAGCTTTTAATATTCTGTTCTTATGTTGGATTTCTGAGATGTTGATTATTATATTCTGGGTGTAGTTTTATTTTGGTTATGATTATTTGAATTTCTATATGCTTCACTGATCTGTATGTCAGTTTCCATTCTCATTGTTGGGAAATTTCAGCTTTTCCTTTTGTAAATAGCCTCTTGATATCATTTGTGTTGTCACCTTCTTTTTCATTTATCCCTATTATTCCTATGTTGTTTTTCTTTACATCATCTTGCAGCTGTTGAATTGTTATTTATTGATTCCTTGTTGTTTTAAAAAGATCTTTCCTTTCCTATTCACTAGCTGCTATCTTACCTTTGAGGTCTGAAATTCTATCTTCACTTTCATTGAGGTTGTTTTGGGAACTTTCAATAGAATTTTTTATTTTCTATATATCTCTTTCAATCTGCTTCATGCATTCTGTTTGTTTCTTATACTGTTCATTCAAGGATTCTATCAGTTTGCTTTGTTCCTCTAATTTTTTAACTGTGTCTTATTTAAATGTGTTCAGTATTTTTTTCACTACTTTTATCATTTCTTCTTTTACTGGGGAGATCATTTCTGATTTGAGTTTCTCTATAGCTTCCCTGAGTTGCTTCTTTATTTCAGTTGATATCATTTCAGTCTTTTCAGGTGTATGGCTTATTTTCTTCTATGTACATGGTTCATAGGCTTTCTTGTGATGGGCTGGAGGTTTGAGATTGCATTTTGGTCCTTTGTCTTGTCATTTTCCTATATTTCCATGCTTTCTATGATGTTCCAAAGCTTCCCCTGGGTAAGTTGAAAATTACCTCCTGCGCCCTCAGCTCCTGGGACTGAATGAAGGTCGCTGAGCATGGCCGCATCAGGCCTGCAGACCTCCTGAGCCTAGTCCCGTGTTTTAGGAAGCTGGGTGGGCACTTAACCACTGCAAGTGATGGTCTTAAACTCTCCCCAGGCCAGTGCCAGGGGGCTGAAACTCCTCATGTGACCCTGGAACCCTAGACTGAAAGGAGGCCACTGGGTATGTTCCACTCAGACCTGCAAAACCTCCGGAGCCCAGTCCAGTGTCCTAGGGAGCTGGCTGAACATTCAACCACTGGGAGTGATGGTCTCAAACTCCCCCCGGGCCAGCACCAGCATGCAGCGCTGACTCCCTCACAGGGCCTTGGCTCTCTGGATTGAAAGAAGGTTGCTTGGCGTGGTCCACTCAGGCCTGTGAAACCTCTGGAGCCCAGTCCAGTGTCCTAGGGAGCTGGCCTGGCACTCAACTGCTGGGAGCAATGGTCTCAAACTCTCCCTGGGCCAGTGCCAGTGGGCTGAAACTCTTCTAGTGAGGCCCCAGGCCCCTGGACTGAAAGAAGGCAGTTGGGTGTGGTCCACTCAGGCCCGCAAAACCTGCTGCTATTTCAATTTCAAAATAATTTCATATTGCAGAGGCTAAAGTTCATTCAACTCACATGCACAAATAGAAATTTATTTTGTTCTGTCATCCCAAAGGTAGGTAATATGTATTTCTAAGCATTTTATGGGACTGAGATAATAAAATTAGGAAGTGAGATGTTTTTCTTACTTTTAGGTACCACAATAACTTTTCACTTCCTATTCTCTATACTTTTGTTACTTTCTTTTCCCCATTTCTGGATTAGCTTGTTTGCTCATTGTGTGCATGTCTACTCCACTGCATACCTTGTTTCTCCTTTATAATCATAGTACTCTAATTGCTCCACCCAACTTGAACAAAGTATGGGTGGAGAAAATGCTTTATTCCACTACACAGACTTGCTTTACTTGAATATGGACTTTCACTTCACAGTAAGCAGCTATTGACAGCAGACTGGTGCACACAGATGACTTGTCATATGTGATTAGCATTTTTCAATATAGCAAGGTAAATCCAAAAGATGTGAACATAAATGTTTTAGTCTAGAACAGTTTATATATCTAATGAAAGATGTGGTCTTGTTAGCTTCTAATATTGTATACTGGCTGATGACCCCAATTAGTCCACAGTGACTTTGGGTTCTACTGTTTTCATCTTCCCACATGTGAGATTTAAAGTGAAAAGAATGCATTGAAACACACATGGCTGAGTGTTGCTTATCCATCATCTTTAAATTTCCTCTTCAGAAGTATTATTATTTTGTGTTTCCCTTCAAATCTCACTCCACACTTTTTCTTAAAAGTGTATGTACCCAGCAGGAAGGCTGTAGATTTTTAAATAACTTTTAAATAATAGCATTAGTTTGCAACATGTGTTTTTTATACACTATGTCTCTTTTATTTGCTTTGTTCTTGTAGATGTTGCTGTACTGGAAACTGAACCCATGACTTCATGTATATTAGGCAAGCACTCTACCACTGAAGTAAGAGTATATGCATAATCTTCATACTATATATGGAAGATATTCTATTTCAATGAACAAACATTTATCACTCTTATACTTATCTGTCAGCTTTCCATTTGTATAACAAATACCTGGGATAATCAGTTTATACAAAGAACAGGATTAGTTTGGCTCAGAGTTTTGGAGGCTTTGATACATGATCAATTGACCCTGCTGTTTTGGGGAGCTTATCATGGTGAACAGAGCACAGTGGAACAAAACCTTCAACTCAGTGGATGGCAAGGAAAATAGAGACTCAGGAATAACTCGATGTCTCACTATTCCCTCTAAGTTATACCCCAGTGGTCAAAGCTGTCTCATCAGACTACATCCTTTAGGGGTTTCACAATTTCTATAGTTCCACATTGGCAGGCAAACATTCTGGGGACCCTTAGTTAAATCATAGCAAAAATACTGAAATATGAGGTTGTACTTTATTTCTTTAAACTTTATCATCAAAATAAACATGTATTATTCATTATATTAAATGTGATGGCAAAATTATTCCAGTTGAAGCTTCATTATGATGTAAGATCTTTGCTACAGTATGTTTACTTAAAAATTGAAGTAGGCTTATTGACGTGTGTATATGTAATATTCAAATTTGGCAGAGATTGCATTTTGACCTTCAATAGTGTGGAATTGTTTTATTCTCTCAATATCAATATATGCAAGTTTCTGCTGTTCTACTTTTTGAACTAGTATGAGGCATAATCAAAAACCACTGTTAAAGTTTAAAGTATCTATTACAATATAAGATGCATTGTCATTAAACCCCTTAGTTGTTCCCTATCACTTTGAACATGGCTACCCCATTGATCTTGCCTTGTCATAAAGCAGTTTTGGAAGTTCTCGTTCCTGAGTGCCCTTAGTTGTGCTGTTGTGGCTGCCTGAATGTCCTGAATCAGTTCAAAACAATAGCCTTCCATGAACATATTGACATTGGAGAAGATCCAGTAGTCTTCCTCACATGGTGGCAGAACTAGTAAACAAGGTGGATGAAGACACACATAAGCCAGGCTCCCATTAAACGGCATTCAGCAGTGCTGTTCACTGAAATTTTTGACACAACTCATAAAGATGGATACACAAAGACTTCCCAACTACTCCACAAAATGATGGAATTAGCATTTTCAATATAAGGGAGAATATTTTAAGAGATTAATGACAATGTGTCTTTTACTGTGATAAATTTCTAAACTTTAATCATTCATTGTGTATTTTGATCATAGTTTGTATTTGGCTTTGTCTAATTTATTAAGTCTTTGTCTTTAGCAAATTGATTTCAAATAGATTCCAATGGCCATAATATGTATTTGTGTGGTCATTGCTGAGACTGAAATTCTTTTCCTGTTTTACTTAGTTATTCCAGATTTACCTGGTCATATCCTTTGCTGAGTTTCTCACTGAATTGTTTTCCTGTTCTAATTCACTTTCTTGTACCTTCTGTATATTGTGGGTAATAACCCTATTTCTGTATGTGGGGAAAGTAATTTCTCCCAGTGTTCATTTTAAATTGAACTCTAAAGATATTACATAAAAAATTTTAAAATGTCTGATTTTTTAAATATATTGTTTTTTTCTTTCATAAGAATTTTTCTTCTGTTTTAAAAATGATTCCTTGTTCTAATGACAAAATACACACTTTCATAGTAGCATAATGAATTTGCCAACACTATTTATTGAGCAGTGTAAACTTTTCCTGGAATTTGAAATACCGTCTTTACCATAATGTGTTAACATCAACTTTAAATTCATGAAAATATGTTTGATGTTCCAATTATTCCTGCATCATGTTTAACTGATGTATAATAAGTACACATCTCAAATGTTCCTAGTGTAGCTCACCGCTGCAGAGGCTAGAAAATTAAATACACAATTCTCAGGGTTTTCACCCCCTAGATTTCCAGGGCAGATTAAATTCAACCTATTAAACACACTCACAAAATCCGATCTGAACTGAGTGAAGTAGAGTGAAAACCAGGATTGGAGCTATCAAAAGTGAGAAGTTCTGGAGCCACCGGCCAGTGAAATACATTCTAAGGCAAGAAATCTGTGGACTGTGACAAAACCAGCTTTGCATCTAGCCTCACAGTAGGATTTTGTGAGTCTTTCTGGAAGGTTCTTCTACAATCTATTCTATTGGAAAGTCTTTCATATTTTAGGTGACATGGATATATTCTGTTCTACAAGTACTAAGATAGAACAATATAATTTATAAAGTAATATGTGAGATTTGGCATCCTTAGCATCTTTAATAATAAGCATGCTCTATTTCTTCATTTTGGTCTTCTTTTATAATTTTAGAATTTTTGATTTCTCCATAAAATTATTGCAATACATTCACATATATTTATAATTATATGTGTAGTTCATTACTCACGATGCTAAAAGTTTTCATTACATATGCATGAGGCTCTTTTTATTGCCTTTTATTTTTTTGATTGGTTGTACTTGTGCAGTAATGAATTTCTTTCAGTTGTTAGTGACAAGATTTCCAAACCAAACTGACCCAGGAAAATACAGTATGTTTATTAACTTACTTTAGAACGTTCAGGTTTCAAACTATGACACCAGGACTCAGAATTTCTCTACACTTGTCTGTTTTCCTTTATACCACCTATCTCAGGCAGGCTCTGTGCCTGATACAGTGAAATGTTCTTTAATGACTTCAGAGCCATGTAACATCAGCAAAGAAGTCGGGAGAAGTTTCTCCTTCTCGAGTCCCATAGTAACAACAAAAGCTAGTTTTCTTTAGATGAAACATCCTGACAAATAGAGCATTGAGATCAGTTAGGTTTGACTCGCATAACTGCTGAAGCAGAGACTGGGCCGAGCTGCCCAGAAACACTTGGAGGACTGGGATGATGCAGCAAAAGAAATGAAGGCAATAAAGTTAAGATTAGATGAAATGGATGTTGTGATAGGTATCATCAACCAGTTATATTAAATATAAAACACTGTACATTTGTAATAATCTCTTCTACAGCCTCTTCTCTGAACTCAATTTTTATTTTTTGTTGACTTGAAACCTATTATTATATCAATAAAAATAATACATGAACACTTCCTCTTCAAAGTGTTTACTTCATTCCTTTTTATTGTATTATTATTTTATCTAGGATACACAGTACACTGCTCAAGAGAAGTATCAGGTTTTAACATTTATGGATAATTCTAATGTGAATGCTTTTCATGCTTAATTTTAAACTTTAATACCGTCTCTAATTATTTGCTAGATATCTTTATTAAGATAAGGAAATACCTAGGTTTTGAAATTGCTGAAATTGCTGAAATGTTTTGTTTTGCAATGAAAATCTTTTAGATTTAATCAAATGGTTTTTCCTGATTCTACTAAAATCATATATATTTTCTGTTTTCAAATGTAAAATAAAATGGCTACCATACAGCTACAAATCTTAAATTTTTGGTATAATTGCCTTAGAATGTTTCAAATAAAACATTGCAGATATATATAAGCTGCAAGTGTAACTCTTCCAGATATGGCTATCTTTTGCTGATCATCAAAATGGTCACTTAACTATAAAGGGAATTTGGTGACCTAAGCAGTGAAATTTTGCCCTTCTGATTACCAGTAGAGGGCCCAATAATAATATCATAAATGATTATGTTTTGAACAACTGCAGAAGACAAGTCCAGACTGAACTACATTTTATTTTACTTTCACAAAAGCCACACCAGATGGTAAAATGTGCTCTCTATTTATGATGGTTTTTTTAAAAAAATAATTTTATTTAAATTCATATGTTTTTAGATTTTTATGATGATTCACTAGTTGCTATTCTGTCTTCACTCTGCCTGAGTCTAGTATACTGGAAGTTTTGTTTTTATAAATATACTAAATAATATATATCACCAGAATCAGAAAAGGAATCTCACAAATATCAGTTCATTTTCATGGTATACAGAAATTCCGTAATAATGTTATGATCTGTACTAAAAGAAGTACTTTAAAACATATATTTTTAACTGTGGAAATTAGTAGTAAAAGACTGAATGGGTATTTGTTTTGTGAGACTGGATTATTTTTATATGAGTTACTTAATCTTATTTTTTGATTCCTTGTTCATTTATTGTCTATATTCAACATGGACACTGTCAATGCTTGCTAAATAACTATGTATGCAAAGTACAAATTCAAGGCTGGTAGTCAGATTTTGAGGTTAGAAAAAGCTGACAGGACTTTTGTGATAGCATTAAGTTTCCTACTGAGAGCAATTTCATTTGAACTACTTAAGAGAAAAGTAAAGAGGCCCACATCAGAATAGCACATCTTGGTTTCCCTGGGCAGGACAAAGGTTTTTCTAGAGTTTTTCTTTACACCTATAAAAACTTACCAGTAAATTATATAACTCTGTCAAGTGTCTTTCATAAATATATGTCTCTGTTAGAATGTGCAAATAAGTTTATTGTGCTTAGGGCTGGAAGATACTATAAAACCTTTTATGCCTAATTATAAAGTCAGAACAATCTGGATTCCAATTTTTGATGTTACATGTTGGAAAAATTTATTTAATATTTATTAGACTTAGGTTTCTTGGTATATAAAGTGATAAAAATTAAATTTACTTCACAGAGTACAAGTTAATATTCAAATCAGAGTGGTTATAGTTGGATAGTGATTAACATGGTGCCTATTACAAAGTAGTTATTCAAAACAAGTGTGTTTTTACTCAAAATAAATTATTTTAATCATCTCCATAAACATTTTGCTGTAATTTTTCCTTAAAACACGATAATATACTATTACTACTATTGAATCTCAGAAGGAACATAAACACCAGCAATATTAACATGGCATAGTCTGGCATAACAATTTTGTTATCACAGTTCAGACATTAAGGGTTTTCATTTTTTCCAACCACTTCCTGTAATTCAAGTGCTGTGTTAAGCAGTTTATATATAGTATATCATGAAAGTTTGTTGACAATATTATGTGGTGTTGGGTATTATGAAACGTTCTTGACTAAGAAAACTGATATGTAGGAAATTAGTAAATATTTCATATCAAAGAGCTGTTGGTGACATGCTCATTATTGTACCCCAGTCTCTTCACCTGTCTGGTATTCTCATCCCCTCTCCTGACAGGTGATAACTATTTGTTCAAGAGGGATGGTCACTCCCATAGTACTGTAGTAATGGCAACCTCTGCCTATTAGTATTGCAAGTGATGGGACTCTCCTGAAAAAGAACATTTCTGTGAGAAGAGGTGTAATTTGAGATTTTAGCAAGGCCATGCTGAATGACAAGCACATATGGATAAATAGAGTGTGTTCCTTATTCCTGTTTCTAGATACTGTTGTTGGTCATAAATCAAGCAGGCTCATCCTTGCTATTCTATGGCATTCCTCAAATTCCAATTCCCATTAAAAGTAATTCCAGTATTTAGAAGTTTCTTCCTAGATCTCCAACTGCATTATCTGTAGTATTGCCGATACTGACATTATCTTCTTGATGCTATTATGGTTCTTGGAGGAAGCTTAGATTTGATGGAATTAGATCTGCTCACTCGAAACCACCTCCTGCCTCATCCATTATGCAGGTCATACTCACCTTGTCTCTATCCATGCTGGTGCCCTTCTGGATTTGAATTTTGCAAGATAGTTACTCATGATTTTGAGTCATCCACGTAAAATAGTATTTTTTTTTACCAAATAATCTTTTGCACACTGTGAAAAGATCTGTAAATATCCTGTGGTGAGCACTATCAGTGTCTTTGAACTTTGTGAGGAAGGTTGCACTGGCTAGGGATTTAGAGAGTGCTTTGAATGCATTTTACCTTATAAATCGTCTTTTCACTCATTTGCTATGTGCTGACTCTGATTCACTTGACCAGATAGTCTCTGGGTTTCATTAGGTCAGATAAGGCTCAGTTAAGATTTACTTTCAAAGCATAGCTTCATTATGAAGATCTCACACAAGACCAGTCCTCAAGGTTATACAGAAAATCATATGAGGAAAAGAGCAGGAACCCACTGTGGATCTACACAACATAAAAGCAGATGCCTTCACCAGGCTACTGAGGGACCCTTTACTTTCAACATTTCAACAGTAGTGACTATTGCAAGGTAAAAATGTCTTCTTATTCAATATACAAAGGCACCTGTACACATAAATCCTAGAAAGTGGCTCATAGACAATAGTGCCTCAAACTCATATTATACACAAAATTTGCTTGTGTATCAAGATTAATGACATACCCATCAGTATTACTTGAAGCAAAAAGCTGTTATACCCCATTCTTATGATGAATTCTATGTTTATTATACAAAATTTTGGTTTATGTAAACAGACCATAAGTAGACAATAATATTCATCTCCACCTATCATTGAGGCATTCACAAATATTTTTAAAGCAATCTTTATGCTTCAGGCATTTTTCTGAGATCTAGTAGAGACAAAGTTGAACAATGCATGATTTCTGCTTTCATAAAGCTTGCATTCTGAATGGCAGATGCTACAGAATATCAAGTGCAATAATTACTATGACAGAGACACTGTTAGTGCCCCCCTACCACAAGTCCTATGCAATCAAAAAAGTGTAAAGGACTTCCAATTCAAATATTGAGAAATTTGAGAACTTAATTTAGAATATATCTACATCTGTATCTATATCTATATCTATATCTATATCTATATCTATATCTATATCTATCTATATCTATATCTATATCTATATCTATATCATCTGTATCTATATACCAGGGATTGAACTCATGGTACTTGCCAGGCAGGCACTGTGCCACTAAGCTATATCCCCAGCAAAAACAGTATTCTTCAACTGATGTTTGCAATGTAGTGTTAGATAAAAGACAAAGTGAAAAAGAATAATCTAGGAATGAGAGCAAAATGAGGACACTGACAGGACTATAAGCATCATTTTATGTGTTCACAGCGTTTTTTTATGAAGGGAGTATAAACTGCATGTGGAGAAATGAGCAAGGATAAATTTAAAAAGGTTGGCAGCAGCTCTGTCACTGGAGGCCAAGAGTATTTCAGGATGATTTTTATTGTAAAGGATATAGTGAAACTCAGGAATAGTCTAAAATCAGGCTTTTGGTACTTTTATAGATATTATTTGATAGGAGTATTAAAAATAATTTTAATAGTCATGGATTTAGTACAGAAAATAAACTGTCAAATGATCATTTCTGAGATAAGTTTAGTACCAGAAATTAAGGAGGTGTTGGTAACTTGAATGAAGACAAAGACAGACTATAATAAGAAAAGAGAAGAAGTTGGAGATAGAAAATGAGCACAAGCCAGACAATTGAACAATTTAATAAAACAGAGGCAACAATGAAAGGAATAAGTGGATTTGGGCAGTTTACAGTATTTAATTGTAATCAGGTGGTGGTATGGTTGTGTTGAAAGGGAAATAATGAATACGAAAGTTTACTTATAGAATTTAGCATTATTTGTTGAGCAGTTTATGAGTAAGCAAACATACTGAAAGTTCTAAATATGTGAGGACAAGCTGATGTTCTAGATGTAAATACTATACAATTTTAGGATTACATAAGGAGGAAGAGAATTTACTGCCAAGAGTTTACCCTTGAAATACATCAATAGTTAAAAGAATAATAAGAACATGGAAAGAAAGCTAATACATAACTACTAAAAAAGTAGTAGGATAGGAAGAAACCAGGAATGAATAATATGTATCCTAAAGGATAAAAGAAAAAATGAACAACAGGCGCTCAGCACTGTTAATTGTCACGAAAAGTGTTTGTGTGTGTTGTAAAGAGAAATGGGCCAAACATAAGCCGAGCTACACAGAAGTGATCATCAAATGTCATAGAACTGCAGTCCTCAGAATCATTAAAGATGTTTCCAAAAGAATTTTAATAATACTATGTGACAACAGTTAGGAAGCGGTGATTTAAGGTATTAAATGTGCAAAGGGAATTTAAGAGTTAGAGTCTGTATATTAGACTAATCATTCATGAGCTTGTGAGTACAAAGAGAAATATCATCTGAAAAATAAATGTTAAAGGAAAATTTAAAAGGTATTTTAGTATGTTTTCACACATCAAATATGTACAGAGTATAAAATTTGGATGTTAAAAATCTTATATGATGAAAACCAAGTAGTATACATAACTCACCTTTATTACATTTATTAATTTTCTCTGTCCAAAGTTTACCTTCTTAGTAGTTTCTTTCTTGTATAAATATGTGTGTTTATATTTATTAACAGAAACAACAGCATTATCTAATGCTATCCTATACTTTTCTTTTTATAATTAGTAGACATATCTGATATTATTCATAAAAACATATTGAGCTGCTGGAGTTTTAATGAC
>PVJX010038587.1:0-16236 GCA_004027295.1 Dolichotis patagonum
GTGCAAGAGAAACAGAAGGACCGGTCATGCTTCAAGCCCTCCAGTCTTTTCTAAATTGCTCCGAATTTTTGGTGTCAGCACTATTGTCCGTACATCCCCAGACAATGACAAACTATATAATGATTCTATATTAAGCATTGTCCTTACTCAAGTGAATCATGTCCATGTGGATAGAATCTCTATAAAATATTTTCTTATAATAATACAAATCATGGATCTAAAACACAGCGTGTAGCATATTATTTCCAGATCTCATGGGTTTTTCTTTTTTTTTTTGAGCTTCTATGTTGAAGTGATGAGCAAATAGCTTGCTTCCTGCAGTTTTGCCCTTTCAGCACAGTCTTCCCTATTTTTTATCTTCCTTCTTCCATTGTATTTCTGCCCAGTCTGTTTCCTTTTTTTCATCATACTTCTGTCTGTAAGTTTCATGAATTCTGTACTTTTTTCCTTTTAAAAGAAAAAAAAAAGAGAAACATGAGTTTTAATCTAAACAACCAGAATCCAATCCAAAAATGTGTGCCTTTTTTTCTTTTCATGGTACTTGCATACCTATCCGTGGTTGTCGTCTCTACCAGTAGATGGAGCACATCTCTTAAAATGCACAGTAGTTGGGAAGGTGGGGTGTTTCTCCCTAATCTATCATTTTTGCTGCAGTGAAATAGTAGTTGGAAGTTGCTGTAATACAAAGAAAAACTCCTAATCTTGGCTAGACTACAGTGTATACTTTTCTGACTCATGTCAGCAATGCAGGACTTATCTGAAGCTGATCTAGATAAATGGCAGTGAAGAAAAAATAATGAGTTTTGTGTATGTGTGCATTATTGTGTGGTTTGTGCTTTTTGGAAGAGTTGGCAGCTTTGTGTGGAGGGTATCCTGTCTTCTTTTCCTTTCCTCCCGTTCTTCCTTTTGGATATCCAGTCTACAGCTCTTGGCTCTTGCTCCAGAGTAGTCACTACACAGTGAGTTGCACTTGGCTAAAGACCTCAAGGTAAAATTACAGCTTGTTAGAGCTGGACGGAAATTTAAACATCCTATACTACTGAAAACATCCGGGCCCATGTTAACAAAAGACTCATGGTGGAATTTGGGGCAGCCTTTATCATTTCATCACACTGTCATCATCATCATCATCAACTGTCGTTGTCCTCCTCCTCCTTATCATCGATCATCATCATTGTTGCAAAGGAGCTGTCATTTCTTACTGGTGGGCTCATGGCAGAAAGAATTGTGTAACTTGCCTGCTTTAAATAAAGTTGCTGAACAATGCTGTCAAATCTTGATCTTTTTCATCAAATCAACCAGCAGCTTTAACTTTGCTGTTTGTTGGGGAAGATATAAGCCTCAGCTTCTGAATGAATTTGTTCCATTTGTTGCCCACTGCAGTTTTATGTGTGTTTGGGTACTTTTTAGACACACAGTTTCTTGACAGTTCATCAGAATCAACTGGGATATTCAAAAGTACCCTCCACAAATTCCTAAACCTATTCTTGTCCTACAGTACTAGACTCATTGAGTTTCCAGCTTGGGAATTTGTATTTTTCAACTCCAAGTGAGCCTCTTACATATGAAGTTTGAGTACCTAGCACTTTACACAATGATCATCATAGATTCTTTGCTGTGTTTCACCTCTTTTTTCTGGGCCTTCTTCACTTTCTACCTCCATTTTGGGGAAAGCAAAGCTACCAGGTCTTGTGCCTTGTAGAACATGGGGCTACAAATCAATAAAGGCAAATTATTTCACATTTTTCAAAGGGAAGGATGAAATTTTCTAAAGATAGTTAAGAATGGTTCATTTGAATCAATTTGGATGTAGGTAAAGCCAATCACTTGTCTCTGTGATAACTAAATAAAAGATGTTTATCCCAAAACTGAGAAACACGGGCTAATATCTTATAGGGGATTAAAATACTAGTATTTATAATCTATAACTGGAGATTTCATACCAAGTAATTCCTGCTCAAAATAGAATGTTAGTATAGAAAGCTAAATACTTGGCTGATTTACAGATTTTTCCAATTTTCTAGGATTCTCCTAGCTATGTGTTAGGGTCTTGGGGCAGAGGTAGTTAGGTATCACAAAATACCAGTTTTTCATTAATAACATAATTTTGTTTTATGTCAAAGGCTGTCTAAAATCCAATTAAAGATCACATTTCCACACTTCTCTTGCTCATTGTGGCCATGTGCCTTAGGTCTCGACCAGCTGTGGTGATCCTATGGTACATGTGCTGTAGCGGGCTCTATCATTTAATATTCTAAAAGGTTCACTAGCACTAGTCTAGACAATAAAATATAAACAGAAACGTGTGGGCTTTCTGAGACGCCACCTTAAAGATCACTGACTCACTCGGGAGGGAGCTGTTTTGTCTTTATCTGCCAATCTACCCACTTCCTTGAGTATGAGGTATGAGAACTAGAGCTTGAGTCTTCTTGATTTATGAGGCCAATTTAAGGATAAAAACCAGTGCCCAGGATGACAAAACAGAATGCTAGAGCTTAGGTTTCTGAGGACTTGTGGTGCTACCACAGAAGACCTGGACAGACTACCTTTACTCTTCTTCTATACAATAGGATAAACCTGGTATCCTACTTTTAAATGTTTACCTGTTTTTTGGTTTGGTTTTGAGTCCAGGTCTTGTTACATAAACCAAGTTGGACTCAAACTCACTATATAGCCTAGGACAGCCTCAACCTCATGCTCTTCTTGCTTTGGCCTTGAAAATGTTGGAATTACAGGTGTATACCACTGCACCCAGTTTGAGTTTAATATTTTATATGTGATTTAAGATAGTCCTTACTTCCAGTTATAAACTACAGAGGTTCTCAAACTTCAGCCTGTGCCAGATCCCCTAGAAGACTTAAAATCAGACTGTTGGGATTCTATCATCAGAGTTTTCTCTTAGTCTGTAGCTCTGGTAGTCTGAGAAATTTCTAGATGGTGCCTATGTAATATTAATGCTACTAGTCCCAGGGAGAACTTGTCCCTTGAGAACTAGTCTTCTGTCATGGGCACTTTAATATGAAGGCAGTTTCCTATTCTAATCACTTAGGATGAGCATAGGTCAGCTAATTTTAGTTGCTGTTGTATGAGTTTTATTCCCAATCATAAAATTAATACAAACTCTATAGACAATTTATTTAGAGTTGATTTGTTTTTAGATTTGTGTAGGAATACTCCATGTCTGAGTTACCTATGACTGCTTTATTCTCTTCCCTGTTACTAATTTATCCCCTAGCCTTTTACTCAAAACATACAAACAACTTCCAGAAGTTACTTCCATTCCACAGGGAACTCATTCACTGTGGTCATTTCAGTCTAAGTTCACAGTAAAGGAGAAAGCATTCCATTCTCTTCCTTCGTGATGGACAAAAGACCTTTTCTTACATCTTCTGGGACACAGAATACATGTAGATAGAGAACAAATATGTCCATTCCCAAAAACTGAAATGCTGGATCAAAGTTGGAATTTCTCTGCTGCTTTCTACCCAAGGTGAATGGTAATCTGCCACCTCTTGTTACCTCTTGCTAGGACCTGTTGCTTCTTTGAACATTTTTCTGAATGTGTTAATCCCAGTCATGGTTTTCTCATCTCTATTCCACCCTAAGGAAAACCTATCTCTACTAACATTCCCGCGTTTCCCCCCTAATTCCATTGTACAGTATTCTTGGTAGTTAGACCCACTTGACTTTGAAACTGAATTTGACTAAATACTTGCTATGTAAACTTTGGCAAGTGACTGACCTTGCTAAGACTCACCCACTTCATTTGTAAAAATGCAGCTGATCATATGCACCTCTTAGAACTGAGGTAAAGATAAAATTAGATGATGTTTGTAAAGAGTTTAGCTCAATTTCCAGACTGTAAGAAGTATATAACACATGTATCTATTGTCATTAATGGCAGAATTTTGAGCCACTGAAAAATTCTGCTCTTGCATACAACAAAACATGATCCACAAAGAAAAAAAGGGCTTACTGGACTTTGTCGAATTAAAAATATTTTCTTTGCAAAAGATGCTGTTAAGAGGATGAGAAGGTAAGTCACCAAACTATTTGCAAATGACATATGCAACAAAAGACTTATGCAGAATATATATAGAATTTTAACTGCAAGAAAACTTTTTTTGGTTAGAAAACTTTTTTTGGTTAGACCTGAACTGAAACTTCATCAAAAAGAATATATGTCTGGCAAATAAACACATGAAAAGTTCTCAACATCACTAGCCATTAGGGAAATGCAAATTAAATCATAACCTTAGATTAGCTAAAATAACAATTACAATAATTCTTGACTTAATAACTGCTGTTAAGAATGCAGAGATATAGAATCTTTTATATTTTGCTAGTGGGAATATAAAGTAGTACAGTCACTCTGGAAAGCATTATGGAAGATTCTTTTAAAAAATTAAATACACACCATATAGCTTAGCAATCATTTACATCTGGGCATTATCTTAGAGAAATGAAAATTTGTGTTCACATAGAAACCTATACATGGATAGTCATATAAGCTTTATACGTAGTAGTTCTAAACTGGAAAAAGCTCAATATCCTTCATCAAGTGAATAGTTTACAAGTTACTATATATTCATATCATAGAGTACTACTCAGTGATACAAAGGAGTAATCTATTTTTACTTGCAACAACCTGAATGGACTTCATTTCTTTTTATAGAAATTTTATTTTAAAGAGAATAAAACAAAACATAACATAACAAAGAGAGTTAGGACAGAACAATGCAAACAACACAGGACTTCACAACAAGACAATAGGAAATCAACAGTGGCTACCATAATGTCTCTTGTTTTCTTGGAAAGAGTTGATCATACCTTCACACACAATAATATCAAACATAACCAAATAGTGCAAAACCAATCAAAAGAATGAATACAGGACTTCAACACCAGGTAACAGGAAATGAACAATAGCTATTACAATATCTCATTTTCCTCAAAAATGTTGTCCATACCATCACACATAATGAAATCAAATAAAACACAACAGAATAGAACCAATCAAAACAGAAGAGCAAAAGCATGATAAGACTTAAAAACAAAATGATAGGAAATCAGCAATGGCTACCATAATTTCTCATTTTCTTCAAAATAGCTGTTTATACCATCACACATAATAAAATCAAACAAAATAAAACAATAAATCCAATTAAACAAATGAATGAAAACATTATAAGACTTTAAAACAATAAGAAACCAACCATGATTACCATAATATATCCCATTATGTTCAAAATAGCTCCATTTGAATGGACTTTAAAGTCAATATGTTGAGTGAATAAGTTTCAAGAAATTACAAATGAGGGACTGAGAATGTAACTCAGTGACAGAGCACTTGCCCAGTACGTGTAACACCTTGAGTTCAATTCTCAGCACCAGGAGAAAACAAAAGAAAAGAAAGAAAAACTGTTATATATGACATGGTTCCATTTATATAACATTATTAAAATGACATAATTATAGAGATAAAGAAAAAAGGGGATACTAAGGGGTTGGGAAGGGGAGGGAGGGAAAGAGGTAGGACTATAAATAAGGCAGCATGGAAAACCTCCTTCGTGGTGATCAAAAAGCTCTGGATCTTGACTGTGGTGGTTTCACAATCTATATATGTGATAAAATGCAAGCAAATTATATACAGGCATACAAAAATGAGCTCATGCAAAAAACTAGTGCAATCAGAGTAAACTCCAGTAAACTGTATGGTATTAATTTCCTGGTTTTGATGATGTTTGAGAGTCACACAAAATGTCATCATTGGAGGGAGTTTAAGGTGGATACATTGATCCATACTATTTTTGCAACTTCTTATAAATCTATATGTATTTTAAAATTTAAAAATTAACAGCAAAATTTCAGCCCAATCTCAGAGTATCCATAGCCAATCAAATCAGTAAAATGAGTGCAAAAACCTCAGTAATATTGATTTTCAGTTTGAATTCATTGAATTAAAACTCAATTTGAAAAAATTAATATGAATATTAGGTTAACATGGACATTTTCTTAATACAATTATTAGGCTGTTTTCTTCTTGTTCTGGCTATATGCCATGCTGTAACCAGAGTTCTAACGTCATACAGAAGATGATGTGAAAAAAATCTTCTAAATAAATTTAGTGATGAAATTATTCTCTGATCCTAACTTATCTCTCTATTACACAGGTATCTAATATCCCGTCCACTTTTGAGTTCTAGGCAGCAATGCTAAGATGATTTCTGTAACACTTTTCCTAAACTTGAAGAGTTAAAAACGGGTAGTGGTGTCAAACAGCATTAAAAAGTCACCCAGAATTGTATTCAGCAAAAGGACAGCTTAAAAGAGCAACAGAGCAATTCAGCCCCTAAGCAGAAACTTTATTTATATGCCACATTTCAGCTGGGAAGAGATTTTATGACCAAATCTTAGAGCCTTAAAGATGAAGTCTATAATATAAACATCCTAGCAGCCTTAACTCTAACAGCACAAGGCAAGCTTGGCACACACCTCCATTTATTATTTTGGTTCTCTTCTGCCTAAAAGACATTTCGACAGTCAGCATAATGCTGCCACTCATGATTCTCGTCTCTGAACTTTTAGACATGATACAAAGCTATGTGAAAATTGAACTATAAACTATGTATATTTTAACCTCCAGAACAGAGTCAGACGTTAAGTTCTAGAATAGACATTCATCCCTTTTTTCCCTCTGATAAGATACAATTAGGGATTTAGGACGGGCAGACAGTGGTGCTATCCTGATTTGATCTGGCTATTCCTCCCAGGAAGGAAGTGGTAAAGTACTGAAAACCACTAGCTTTTCCTTCCTGAGTTACCAAGTCCGTCAGTTAGACTATAGTAAAGTAAGGCACTGGATAGAAAAAGCAACAAGAGGTCTATCAATGATCTGGTCTCTGTAAATCCTGCTCCCAAGCCTTCATATATACTATTCTCTCTATTTGGGGTACTCCGTGTCTTCCTCCTCTCTGACTTCAAATTACTTCTCTGCAGGCTTTCTGGTCAGTTTCTACTTATGTTTCAGAATTTAGTACAAAGCTTCCTTCCTAAAAGAAGTACTAGGTTGTATCAGATCCCCCACTGGATTCACTCCATCTTGATTATTCTTTCATAGCCCTTATTAAAAATGTAAAAGATAAATTCATTTAATAATTAATTTTCTTATTTATCTTGTCTTCTCCCTCCATAAAGTCTTTCTGACTTATGCAGATCTGTATCCCTAGTACCCAGCACAGAGCCTGGTGTATAGTTGGTATTCAATAAACTCTTGAGTAAAGAATGAATGACAAGTGACACATGGGGCACACATGTAATCCTAGCTCCCTGGGAGGCTGAGCTAGGAGGATTGCAAATTCAAGACCAATTGGGGCAATTTAACAACTTAGTAAAATCTTGTCTCCAAAAGAAAAAAAAAGGAGAGGAGTTCAATCTATAGTACTTCAAAAAAAAAATAAAAGCAGAAATAGAAACTAAGAGTTGTGGCAGCTAATATTTATTGAGCACTTACTATATCTCACACCAGTCATTGCATTAAAAGCTATTCATACGGTGCATCATTCTATTCTTCCCACAACCCTAAGATGTAAGTACTATTCTTATCCTCATTTAATAGATAAGAAAACTGGAGCTTTTGAGACTTTAGGGAAGATGCTCAGAGGTATGGCTTACAGAGCTGGTAATATTTTTTAGTCACAGAACAACTTCTTTCATACTCTTCTGCTCATTTTCCCCTCCTCTATCTACTCTATATCCACATTCACCTTTTCTCTGTGGATAAAACACCCAATGTAAATGTCAGAGATAAGTAACTTTGTCCTGGACAATACCATCTGACATTGTTTCCCAGGGAGAAGCGGCTTCTGAAGCAAATATTTGATGAAGTGACTAAGGGTAGATGAAGCTGCCTGATTTGGGGCTTCAATATATCTCTGTGGCAGTCTGTGTATGTGAGGATGATTCGCTGAGGCAAGTTCAGAAGAGCTATTCTGCTCATTCTAATATATATGGTAATATTGTACTTTAGTTATGGGGTAATTTTTTTAAGCTAAGGGTCTAAAAGTTCTTTTTCAATATATCAATCTCAAAAAACACAATCTAATTTTAAATATGGACTCATAAGGCTATTGAGAATCAAATATGTGAGGAGCCAACTGCCAATATTTAAATCTTTTCAAACCCGAGTCATGGTCCTCCCCCCCCACCCAGTGCCAACTAGCACCATTATCATGACTATCACGGTTTAGCAGTTTTAAAATATATGTTCCATGCCCAGTAGTCTGTGATAGCTTTCCCTGTGGCATTTTGAAACACATTAAAAATATGCAGCTTGACTTTTTATCCCCTTCACACCCTCTGCATTTCCTTTTTGGAGAGCTCAGAGGGAGGTGAAGTGGGAAGGAAATCAGCCTGAAGAAAGGAAAATAGAATTTTTGTCTGATAGAAAACAATGTACAAAAACAAACCTATTGTTCCTAATTCAGGCTCTGGTTCCCATGCCTGCCTTCATGTGTCTGTCGTTTCGTTTTTGGTTAATAGGGATTTTCAATTTAGAAATGTTATTGTATTTACCTGTCCTTACGCGTGTCTTTGTATCCCTGCTCTTCCACTTGAGGCTTTAGTTACAGCTTATTTTTGTATTATTCTTAACAATTCTCACTTTTCCTCACTTGTGTTTCCTTGATTTACTTCCGTCCTTTCCTGATTCTCTGTTCCTTGTCAGTTTCCCCGACCCTACATCTATCAGGTTTTCAGTGCATTGTTTCTAAACCTTGACCCTTTTGGTTAACCGATTTTATCTTATTAATTAACCTGTATGTATTTTTTTAATTTCTTCAGAATTTTCCCAAATTAAATTTCCAGCTCCACATTTTGCATTTGACAGGGCATTTCTTAGTTTCTTTATTCTTGGATTACTGTGCTTAATTGACAATCCCTTTCATCCCTGTTATGGACTTCATGTGTATGTAGTGTGCTTGAAAAATACACTGAATGCTTAAATGTTAAGAATTTGATTATCATAAAGGATGCATTGCCATTAACGCCTCTCAGAATTCCCCTTTTACTTTAAACACACTCATCGCATTATTCTTGCCACTCTGAAGCAGCTTCGGAAATCCCCTTGTGTGAGTGTCTAGAGCTGCACTGTCATAGCTGCCTCAGTGTCCTGAATTGATTCAAAACATTTACCATACATGGTCATTTTGACTTTGGGGAATAGCCAGGAGTCACCTGGTGCCAGATCTGCTAAATAAGGTAGATGAGGACAAATCTTAATGTTTTGGGGAGCCTGCCTTTCTGCTGGATATCACTCAGCAGTAGCATTCACTGTGTTTTTTCTCACACCTCCTAATGATACTCAGCAACAAATACTTCCAAAACTGCTTCAGTAAATGGCATAAGTGTATTTGCAGTAAGAGGGAGGTTATGAGCAGAATTAATGACAATGTATCTTTCACTGCAATATATTTTTAAAAATATATTTTTAACAATATATATATTTCAACAATATAT
This sequence comes from Dolichotis patagonum, assembly GCA_004027295.1. NCBI lineage: Eukaryota > Metazoa > Chordata > Mammalia > Rodentia > Caviidae > Dolichotis > Dolichotis patagonum. The sequence goes on from PVJX010038587.1 coordinate 9,517, forward strand.
ATATTTTAAACATTCACCATATACTTTGAACATATCTGATCTTACTTTCTTGTCTCTGAGGCACAATGCCTGACACCTGCTAAGTAAAGGAAGAGAAGTTTATTTTGGCCCACCATTTGTTGAGTTTCCAGTCCACAGTTGGCTGATACGAAGGCAGGGTGACACGGTAGACAGAAGGGCACTGCTGAGGATAGTTGCTGATGGCATAGCAGACAGGACAAGAGAGAGAGATCAAAGGAAGAAGAGGGAGACAGACCCTTCCAGGCCATGTCCCCCAGTGACCCACCTCCTCTAACTAGGCTTCATCTCCTACCATCGCATTTAGCTATAAACTCATCAGTAGACTAATCCTTTGATGAGTATCACACCCCCATAATCCAGTCACCTCCCCAAAGTCCCACCTATAAGCACCCGAGGCTTTAGGAGGACGTCTAGATATAAGCCATAATATACCTCATATATGGATTAAATCTTTTAAAGCAGAGAGTAGGTGCAAGTGAAAGGAACCCTGGAGTTGAGTCAGAAGGTCTGTGCTCAGCTTTGAACTCTGTCCCTTAACCATCACCCTCATTAGTATAATGGAAACAATGATAGTACCAGCTCTGCTGAGAGAAAATGAGATGAAGTATGTAAACCGACTATAAATGTCTCCTACTTAAGAAAGAATCTTTGTGGAAATGCTACTCCATAAATAGCACGTCTTTTCCAGCTAACAGAAGTCCAAAATAAAATGATGAATAATGTTAACTAGCAAAACTTTAAAATTGCGTGAAATTCTTCAATGGGTTCTAATTTGCTAGTGTTGACACTGAGCGATATCCATATCTCTCAGTTACAGAACATGCTCCAAGAAGCCTTGCCTTTGTGTCAGAAGAGACGTGGGGGGAGGGACGACATATGAAAAGTGATTTGTAACATTAAAATTACATTAGAATTAAAATAGAATTAAAAGTCATTAGGTACTAGGATCCAAAAATGAATATTATCTCCCATACAAGGATGGAATCTTACCTAAGGCATTCATTTAAATAGGTTGTACAAATTTTGCATCTATGCTTTCAGTAATGGGCATTTGCTATTTCAAGAAACAACCCATTCTATTGCCAAATGTCTTGTTTTGAGTTAAATCCGGTAACTTCTTAAGCAAGTTCAATTCTTTTCACCTGTAGCAACTGATGTTTCTAAACAGCTTGTGAGTTACATTTTTCCAAAGCTAAAATTCCTATTCCCTTAACTGTTTCTCCTATAACATAATTTTTCATACTATTTAACTGAAGCTAAATACTATTTAAAACTCATGGGATATACTGCGTTAAATAAAAACATCCCATACTTTTCTACTGTACATTTGTACTTTATCATAATAGTAGCTGGCTGTGCGTCTCAGTAACTGCACCTGGGGGATATAGGAAGCTGTCTTTGCGTTTGCTCACTTAGTATGATGAACAGCAAGGTGTGCACACATGTTCCGAAGGGTCAAACAAGGATTTTTTTCCCACATTTGTGCTCCATCTAACAGGTTTTGTGTATGTTTACCTGAGTATTTTTGGAAATAAAACACACCCACATCATTCTTCTGCTACGTAAACATGTACTTTACCATAACGGAATGTGGGTTTAATTTGATTTTAATGGTAGAACTAGCCCAAGAATACAGTGGCACATAAAACACCAGATTTGCAAGTTTTGCAGGAGGTCAAAAATAAATCATCAGATCCTTCATAGATAGATGATGAAGGTGATAATGACTTTGGCCATGTAATCCAAAGTTCCCATGACAGTGAATTGGAGCAAAAGTTGACGGATATAGACTCTACAGATATAGATATAGGAAATGCAGACCACCTTGATTCAGATGGCAAATAAAACAGCAATGTGAGTATATATTTGACTAGTAGAAATTGTACAAAATTGTCACACAACCAAATGGAATGATTTAATGTTAGAACTAGGTCTGAAAAATATAGGGAGGATCTTGGCATGGGTGACATCTACTGGACAGAATGCCAACATTGCCATTCAGTGTCGGAAATTGTTTGTAACAGACAAAATACTATAAGATGTTGTAAAATATACAAATGCCCTGTAGAATGTTCTGTATGCACCAATAGCCACATTCAAAAATGTATTTACTTTGATACCTCACTAGCTGAACTGAAAACATTCGTAGGTCTGCTGTGCTTAGCAGGGCTGTCTCATGATCATCCAGGAATGTAAAAGACTTAAGGAAAAGTGACAAGTGTGGGCTTATGTTTTGTAAACTAAGATGACACTGGGAAGTTTTGGTTTCCTTCAGAATTTCCTGAGGTTTTATAACAAAACCACCCACTAAGAAAGAAAAAGAACTGATAATTTGATTTCTGTCCATGCATGTTTTGAGAGATTTGTGGGTAATTGTCAAGCAACTTATACAGCACCTAAATACACGACTGTTGATGAAGATCTTGCAGCATTTCATAGTAGCTGTAGCTTCAGGCAATATATTACCAAAACCTTCAAAATATAGCATAACAATTTATGCCCTTGTAGATGTGAAGACTTATTATGCTTTCAATTTAGAAATTTATCCTGCAACTCTGGCTTCAGGTTCTTATTCATATAGTAATAAACCAAATGATGATGAACAGATTTATTGCTCCCAACTCCTAAACTAACCAGAATGTGACATTCAACAATTGGTTTATCATCATACTGTCTCACTAGTGTGAGAAACTGAATAAGTAAATAAGACCCAAAATGTACAATAGAAATTGTGAATTGGAAAGAAATAATTCAAAAGAAAAGACAAACTGTGATGGGGAAAATGGGAAAAGAAGGACAGGAAAAAGAAAAACATATAGTTATACACAAGATAGGTAATTTCTTTTAGTTCACTGAAAAGAAAGATTTGGGTTAATATTGTTTGGACAAGATAGCATGTCTGTATCTTGTACTCTGAATAATTACTAGGAAGATAACAATACACAACATATTAATTATTATAACTCTTCTAGTAACCTGTTTTGAAACTGTTTTATTGTTCTATTTTTTCTTATTAAAATAAAGTTGTTTACCAGTTTCCAATTGATGTTACATTTGATAACAGAGTGATCGCACAGGAACTGTTCACAGGAATAAAGCAGAAATTCCAAATGAAATGTTGCAATTTCAAAATAGATAACTGTTTGGTACAATCTTTGACTTCAGAAAAATATAAAACTGATTTCATATATGACAAAGAAAAACAAACTGGTACTGATGATGCCAGCATTGCACCATTATGGAAATACGATGGGAAACCTTGACAAAACAGAAGCCTGAGATGGAAACTTTTTACAACAAAACTAAAGGTGGAGTAGTGTTGCTGATGAGTTATGCAACAATTACAATGTAACTTGGAACACAAAGCATTGGCCAGTGGTTGTTTTTACTCTTTCCTAACCATGTGTGGCATAGATAGTTTGCTAGTTTACAAACAAAATAGCAAATGTGAAACATCACAGAGAAATTTTCTTAGAAGATTGGGGCTGGAACTCATAAGAGATCATTTATAGCAGAGGAAAAACAAAATATTTCTGCCCAGGAAACTATGCAAAAAATTGTGGACTGCATTGGTGAGCTGACAAGTGAACAGGCAGGCACGGCATCCCAAAGGCCTACTTCAATGATGGGAAAACCGAAAAAATGTCAACTGTGCCCTAAAAGAAAGGACAGAAAAGAAAACATAAGACCTATCAGTGTAAGTGATACTTGGTATGGAACATGCAGTTTTCATGTGTAAAGACTGCCTTGGTTGTGACAGTTGAAACAAATAGTATTTCTGTGGTGGACTTTTATTTGTATTTACATTGCAGTTTATATACTTTTTTATTTCTGATGTTATCTTTTATATTTTGTAAACACATAAACAGTTGATATGAAAATGTTTATGTCTATGCTAAGGAATCTTTACATGTTTAATATTTTATTTTATTTTATTGCTATCTTACTTTCCTGCTAAGTGCAGATAGTACTAGACAGTAGAAAGCTCCTCACAAAACAGGAAGAGGTGACAAGAATGATCTGCCACATAGGAAAGGAAAGCTAAACACATGTTCTGTCACTGTGCATGAGACATGTGCATGGAACATGAAGTTGTCATGTGTGAAGACTGCCTTGGAGATTACAACTGAAGCAAAGATTATTTTTGTAGAATTCTACTCTCATTTTCATTGTGGTTCATACAGGGATTTATTTCTGATGTTATATTTTAGGCTTTGTAAGTGAGTACACATTTGATGTGAAAATATTGATGTTTATTCTAAACACACAATACGTATTCAGAAGTTAAGGCTTTATTTTATTGATGTTTTATGTTTCTGTTAATTACACATTGTATAATATAATAAGAAGCTCCTGCCAAAATAGCAAGATCAGCAAGATGTCAAGTACATCCTATAAAAAGCCAGGAAGGCAAAACACACGTGCTGTCAGTGTAAGCAATATGTGTATATGGAATGTGCTGTTGCTATGTGTGAAGACTGCCGTAGGTGTGATAATTGAAGTAAAGATTTTTTGTACATTGCTATTATTCATTGTAGTTCATGTAGAAGTTATTTCTGTTCTTTTTTAGTCTTTTTTTTTATTTTACAGAGAATAAAACAAGAGGGCAGAACAGAGCAGATCAGAACAGGACAACATAGGCAACACAGTACTTTACATTAAAACAACCAGTCAATGTTGAAAATTTTGATGCTTTTTCCTAAACAATAAATATTAAAAATTCAATGCATTTAAATTTTTTTCTATTAAGTACTCATTGTTTAATATGATAAAAATTGTAACATTAAAATTAATAACCCATCAATAGAAATATTATATAGAATAGAAATGAGCATTGTATACCCCCAAAATGCACCTTCATGACAAAAGGAGTATGATGCTGCTAGGCTACATGGAGTTCTTGACTGTTCCATTTGTCAATGACCTCCATAAAGTTGAGCGTCCAGATTTAGACAGTGTGGTGTCACCCAAATTCATGTTGCCTGAGAACATGAGTTTTGTAGCAGATTTTAGAGAGCTGTGTTACAGTCTGTAAATTCTTTAGCACATCATGGTCTTGTTAAGAACTTCCAAGAGCTAGCTTTATAGAAAATAAGGGAGAGGAGGAGGGGAGAAGGGAGGAGGTGAGAGCACAAAGGGACAGAGAGGGAAAGAAAATCTCAGCTCACAGGCAAGAGGCAGGGACAAGACATACCCCTTGAAGGCACAAACCCAGTGACCTACTTTCTCTAACTAGATCATACCTCTAGTAGCTCATTCAGCCATGAGCTCATCAATGGAGGTCAGTACCCCCATGATCTTATCACTCTTTAGGCCCCACCTCTGAATATCACTGCAATGGGGACTAAAACTTCAACATATGTCTTTGGAGGACACTTCATATCCAAGCCACAACATTATGCTTATACAAAAGATAGAATACGAGATGATAAACTCTTCCTTCCTGTTGTCTTTAAGCTGTTACTGAGTTGTTATTATGTGTTCTACGTGTAAAGTGTTCTATATGTGCAACAGCCTTATGAGGCAAGACAATTATTCTCATGTTATAGATAAGGATAATGAAGCAGAGAAAAGTTTATCAATTTGTCCAAAGTCATTTAGCTAGCAAACGGATCTGAAACCAGCAAATCATACTCCTGACCTTATACTGCCTCACCTCTGTGGGATGTGCATAATTGGAAAATGTTAATTGTACTAACTGGCTATTTTTCCTTAAAGGAAAACATGAATCAGACCATACTCTGATGTTCCTCTTTCTTTCCATTATCTCTAAGATTCCTTTCTATGAAACACTGGTATCTTAAAATGATCAGGGGTTAGGGGTGAGGGTGGGGATAAAGGAGTTCCCACGGTAAGGCACTGTAGTTACAATGTTTTCTTAACCACTGTGGCAAAGTTATAGCCTGAGTCAAATATAAATATTTGGTTTTCATGAGCTATTTTACATGAAAACACTTTTTAGACACTAAATATATTATAGGCACTTATCATTTCTCAAGTTAGTCACTAATTTTACATGCCTAAAAATGCCATTTGTCCAATTACTTACATTTCCTTCACAAAGTGTTTTAAAAATTATTTAATTTATGATTCCCAGCAGTAACAACATGCATAATAATGATAAGAATTTTTAGAATGTTTTCATAGGTGAACCACATGTTGAGACAGTGGGAAAGGATAGGAAATGGGAAATCTAAAAAAATATTTTAGTACTACTTTGTAATTGTCTGAGGAAGAAATTAAGTTCAACTGTTTAAAATACTCAAATAAAAATGGAGGATAAATTTACATTAGTAATATTGGGCCACTCCTGTATATCTAAAATAATAAGCACAATAGAAGTTCCAGCCAGAGCAATCAGGAAAGAGAAATAAGGGAATCCAAAATGGAAAGGAGAAAATCAAATTGTCGCTGTTTGTAGATTACATGATTGTATATTTAAAACTCCAAAGACTCTACCAAAAAACTAGTAAAGCTTGTAAACATTCAGCAAAATCATGGAGTATAAATCAACACACAATTATCAGCAGCATTGCTATACACAAATAGAAAATTATCTGAGAAAGAAATTTAAAAAGCAACTCCATTTACCATAGCTACAAAAAATAGTAAAATATGTATGAATAAATTTAACCAAAGAGGTAAAAGATCTTTATAAAGGAAATAATAAAACATTCATGAAAGAAATTGAAGAAGACA